>RCUC01044499.1:0-28142 GCA_003697995.1 Taxidea taxus jeffersonii | reverse complement strand
TTTTTTTTTTAAGATTTTTATTTATTTATTTGACAGACAGAAATCACAAGTAAGCAGAGAGGCAGGCAGGCAGAGAGAGAGGAGGAAGCAGGCTCCCTGCTGAGCAGAGAGCCTGACTCGGGGCTCGATCCCAGGACCCTGGGATCGAGCAGAGAGCCTGACTCGGGGCTCGATCCCAGGACCCTGGGATCATGACCCCAGCTGAAGGCAGAGGCTTTAACCCACTGAGCCACCAGGCGCCCCTGAGGAATTCTTTATACTAAATTCTTTATACTAATTCTCTGCTGGTTATATACATTTTAAACATGTCCATAATTTTTCTCTTACAGTATTTAATTTTAATATTGTCTAATATATCACGTTTCTTAATGACACAAATTTTATATAGCAACTGAATGCTCTGAGTACCTCTACCCTGAGGTCATAAAAATATTTTCCTATATTTTTTTCCATAAATGCAACAGTTGTCTTTCACATTTAGATTTCTACCAATTTAAAACTTATTTTGGTGCATTGTGTCATCTAGAGATAGACTTTCTTTTTTTTTTAATGTAATATTCGCAGAATAATTTGTTATTTTCATAGTGATTTGTTTTATCACATCTGCCATTTATGCAATTGGTAGGATCACCTTTGCTTCCAAATTCATCAATCTTCTTGTGAGACCACTATAATTCACACTCTCCCCACCACACACATTTCAGCATTCCTTGTCTCATCACCATTAACTGCCTAAAAGACTCATCCCTAAAATGATGGTTAGTATTTGGACGACTTAAACCATCTTTAGAAACTAGTTTCATCAAGCCAGACTCCTCTGGTTATCTCATTCTTCTATCCAACATCTATACTTACAAGGTCACTATCCATTATTACCAGACTCTAATGTTCCCATGAATCTACTTATATAACCTCACTAAACCCTTTCACTGTATCTTCTAGACCTTAGGGACTGTCATCAATAATTCCCTATGTCCACAAACTCCGAATATTCCTTTTACCCAACTGCTCATCCCTGAGGATTTTTCTCCTTCCTTTGCTTCTTCTTCGAGTCTGGCTAATTTTTCTTCATTTTCTTCATCCCTTACTATTAGGCCCAGAAACAATTTAATACACTCCTTGCTCCTTTTTCCTGTTTCAAGACCTCTTTTTCCCTTTCTACTCCATTGAAATACATGCTTCTGATATAAAACTAATACACTTGGAAAATAAAAAATGTAGGACATATTTGAATTTCAGATAAAAAGTGGATACCTTTCAACATTAATAGCCTTCATGTAGCCTTACTTCAGTGTCAATTCCAAAAACGCTTCCCTGCTGAATTATCCGCCTTGCTATTCCCTATTTTTCATTGAAGATATAAAAATCTTTCCCTTAATTATTTTCTTCTCTCATTGTTTCTGATGATATCAAAATCCACACTGTTGATTCATTTCACATTTGCCCTTTAAATTCTGTATCCTGACTACCACCACAACCCAGCCACTTACTCTTTTTAATTATACCCTTAACTTATCATGCCCATTACAGAGAATAAAGGTGAAAGAGATATTTCTACATGCAAGGGATGAAGGAAAGTTGTTTGAAGAAATTTTTTAGTTTTTAAAATCATAATAGTCAATTGTGTATAAAGTAAAATCACTAAAATTCTCATTAAAATTTATCATCCAGTATGAATTTTAATCATGCATGTACAATATATACAACAATAAATCCAGCTCATTATATGTGATACAGAAAATAAATACCACAAACAAGGCAAAGTTTTTCTATAAATACTTCCTTAGAAAAGGTAGTTTTGACAAAATACCTCCAGCATAATCTTCTATAATCTCACTTTTCAGGGGAATGAGTCCCAATTTCTGATTTTCTTGATTTGATTCTGGTAGTATTTAGGAGTACACTTAATATTTGAACACAAAACTCTAAAGAATTTACCATTGTGGGGATGCCTGGGTGGTTTGGTCAGTTAAGTGTTTGCCTTCAGCTCAGGTCACGATCTTAGGGTCCTGGGATAAAGCCCCACCTCAGGCTCTCCACTCAGCAGCTAGCCTGCTTCTCCCTCTGCCTCTGTGATCCCTCTCCCTCTGTTATTGCTTTTGCTTTCTACAATATAAATAAAATCATTTAAAAAAATAAAAATGCCATGAATGTTGTCTTAAAAAAAAAAGAATTTACCATCGTGATGCAAGTGTTTCTAAAAGAACAAAGCTAAACGTTTTCAGTTTTTATTGCAAAATAAATAATACTTCAATAGAATTGTTGCAAATCAGAATGTTTTAATAAAATTGTATTACACCTATTAAATCACAATATAAAAATATATTGAGTGAACTGATGTAGAATTTCCTTTCAACTGCAGTTGAACACATTTGAGAAATGTCAAAAGATCAATATGCAATCTGGAAAAGACAAGTATTTATTCTGAACCACAGTAAGAAATATACCTATTTTTTCCATAGACCAAAGGAAGCAAGTTGCAAAGTTTACAAATTTTTTCTGAATTTAATCATCAGTACTAAAAAATGAAATAGTAACAAAGTTAATTCTATATCTCTGAATAGTTGAAGCTTAAAGAATCTTTATATATTTCCTTTAAGTCCCAAATAAACTTTTCTGCATAAATAGGCTGGTCTAATCTGTCAACCACAATCCCCTGAGACCTACTTAAATATAAGCTGGTTTCTGCAAACATGCTTTAGTAAAACTATTACTAGAAACTATTTTGTAGAAAAACACTAAAGATATTACTATAAGGTATCTTCTCTGCCTGGCTACGAAGACAGACAGAAATGAATCCCAGTTTTCTCTCTACCATGAATTTGCTCTGCAATTTAAGACAACTTCCCAAGATCTTATCTGTAAATAGAGAATGACACTAATATGAGTAGGGCTGTTTTGCAAACCAAATTCAACAATCATGAAGGGCACAATACCTGACAGAATGGTGCTTATTAAATGTTAGCTTCCTGGGGCACCTGGGTGGCTCAGTGGATTAAGCCTCTGCCTTTGGCTCAGGTCACGATCTCTGGGTCCTGGGATGGAGCCCCAGGTTGGGCTCTCTGCTTAGTGGGGAGCCTGCTTCCTCTTCTCTCTCTCTCTCTCTGCCTGTGTCTCTGCCTACTTGTGACCTCTGTCAAATAAATAAATAAAAGTCTTTAAAAAAAATGTTAGCTTCCTTTCTCATATTCTCACTTAAACAAATAAAACAGGAAGGCAAAGAAGGTGCTATAGGTATGGCAGCTAATCAGCAGGACCAGTGCTGCAAAACGACAAAACTTCAAAGCGCAAGATCTATTTTAAAACTACACAAGGATTATACTGCTAATCTTTTTCTGTCCTGAATGAGATCAACTTGAAAACGTTGTCAGCACTTCTTGGTGACATGGGTCTTCCTGTGTAAGAAACAGTCTGGACGTTGTCCTCAAGGGCATGGGTCTTCCAAAGTTATCATACCCTGATAGTGTTAAGATTGTGTTTCCCAGGGGCGACTGGATGGCTCTGTGGGTTAAAGCCTCTGCCTTCGGCTCAGGTCATGATCTCAGGGTCCTGGGATCTAGCCCCACATGGGGCTCTCCGCACAGCAGGGAGCCTGCTTCCCTTCCTCTCTCTCTGCCTGCCTCTCTGCCTACTTGTGATCTCTGTGTGTCAAATGAATAAATAGAATCTTTAAAAAAAAATTGTGTTCCCCAGCTTCTGATATTCCTGCATCAAACTGTCACACAATCCTAAATTTAGCCCTGTGTAGAAGAAGAAAATATATTCAAAGTCTGAGTGATAGTCGCCATGTTTTATGTTTTATGAGTACATAAATTATTTCATAAGTTTATGTCTGTATCTCATTTTGGATGCTAAAATAAAATAGAATAGGTCCTTGCATATTTTTCATGTTGGAACTAATGTTATAAGACAGTAAAGTATCTTTGAACATAGTTACTCTATTTTTGCTCTATTTTTCTCTCACTCAGAAAACAAAATCAGATGGGGCAATGAGAAGGCAACCCATGGGTCCAATATGGTAGGTATGGAGTCAGGAATCAATATAACGCTGAAGGTCATGCTGGATGAAGCAGGGCAGGGCTCTTGAACTGCCCATCTCTTCCTTCAGATAATCGTCCTTCAGATAATACTCCAACTTGACACTCCTCTTCAAGTTTCATAGAAACAGCACCTTTTCTAAGATGATCAACAGCAAATTTTATTCTACATGCAAAATATCTGATTTAGGAAAGGCAACACAATGAATAGTAACACCTGTCTGGTATTCTAGGGCTAGCCCTTATAGTAGCCCTTATAGCTCTTTTCCTCCAATTTAACCTCCTGTTTCTTTTTTCTCAAATAGCTGGCATTACCTCATAGTTACTAGACCTTAAATAGAACCATTTATCCCTTATGAAAATGCAGATTCTCCACAAAAAATATCTGTGAAGAAAGCTTCCTACACAACTGAAGTTAAGTGATTAATAATCCACTATAATTATTTGTCACAATCCTGACCCACTCACCAAAAAAGAATAAAAGACTTAATTATACAGTTATTTAAAACATACCGCTACAGTATTAAATTTAAGAGTAATAAACAATATTTTTCCACAAAATGTTACCAGTTAAGTCAGGCAGGCCAGTGAAATTCACATTCCAATTATGTCTAGCCTCTACTTATTTTAAGATGAAAAATTTACATTTCTTTAACTGAAAAAAATAAAACAAGAATGTAACCTGCTAAATGGGAGAAGGTATTTGGAAATGATATATCAGATACAGGTTAATACCCCAAATATATAAAGACCTTATTCGACTCAATACTAAAGAAACAAATCTGCTTTAAAAATGGGAAATGAGAAGTGAACCTGAATAGACATTCATCCAAAGAAGATACACAGATATATAGAAGATATAAAAGCCAACAGACACATGAAAAGATGCTCAACATCATTAATCACCAAGGATATGCATAGCAAAACCAAAATGAGATATCATCTCATACCAGTCAGCATGACTAATATCAAAAAGACAAGAAAAAACAAGTGTCAGTGGGAACGTATAGTGGTGCAGCCACTTGGAAAACAGAATGGAGGTTCCTCAAAATACCATACGATTCAATAATTCCATTGCTGGGTATTTACCCCCAAAAAATCAAAACACTAACTCAAAAAGGTATATAGACCCTTATGTTTACTTCAGCATTATTTGCAGCAGCCAAGATATAGAAGCAGCCCAAGCATTCACCAGTTGTATATATCTACAACAAAGTATTACTCAGCCATAGAAAAGAATGAAATATTGCCATTTGCAATGACGTGGATGGAGTTAGAGTATTGTGCTAAGCAAAATAAGTCAGTAGGAGGAAGACAAATACCATGTGATTTCACTCATATGTGGAATTTAAGAATCAAAACAAATGAATATTGGGAAGTGGGGAGAGAGGAAAATCAAGAAACAGATTCTTAATATTGAACAATAAACATGGTTACCAGAGAGGAGGTGGGTGGAGGATGGGTTAAACAGGTGATGGGGATTAAGGAGGGCACTTGTTGTAATGAGCACCAGGTGTTGTATGTAAGTGATGAATCACTAAATTCTAACCCTGTGACTAAAATCGCACTGCGTATTAACTAACAGGAATTTAAATAAATTGGAAAGGAAAAAAAGAAGTCAGACAAAGACAAATGCCATATGATTTCACTTGTGAAATCGAAAAAACAAAACAGAAGCAGTCATAAATACAGAGAACAAACTAGTGATGGCTGGAATGGGATAGGAGAACAGACAAAATAGGTAAAGGGAAATAAGAGGTACAAACTTCCGGTTATAAAGTGACTAAGTCATGGGGATGAAAAGTACAGCATAGGGAATATAATCAATAGTACTGTAATAACATCATGTGGTAACAGATGGTAACTACACTTTTCCTGATAAGCACTGAGCGATGTACAGAATTGTTGCTTCATTATGGCATACACCTAAAACTAACACCGTTGTGGAAAAAATAAAAATGAGACCTTCAAGAGGCGAAGTGACACTTGGAGAAGTAGGAGAATGCAGGTTTATTTTACTACGGCAGACCCAGATGAGCTCATGCTTGAAGTTCTGGACCCCTGGCAACAGGGTTATAGGGCTTTTACAAGGGACTCTAGTCGGGTTCCAAGGGCTTTGCGGACTGTTGGTAGGTGGGTTTAAACAAGAGGAGCAGAGGCTGCTTTATTCGGGAAGGGTACAGCAGGGAGCCTGTGGAACAAGGCCTGTTTACAGAAGCAGAAACAGCTGGTTATCTCTTGTTCCCAGTAGGGCTTCTGGTTATCTCTAGCTTATTGTTAGTAATTTTCCATCTTCTGGGACCTCCTGGCCTGGGCCTGCTCTGGGTAGTTTTCCCCTTCAACATAACATTGTATGTCAACTATATATAAAGAAAATAATAGGAAGATTTTAAAAATAAATGAATTATTTTTAAAATGTTGTTTATGGCATCAATTCATTAGTTAGGACTTAAACACAAATACATATCAGATGGGATTTCTTAAGCATTCAGTGGAATGTCCTCTGCATGCAGAGTGATACTGTGCTGACAGAAACTAGATTATAAAATCAACAACGTAGTTTTACAACTACACAACTATGCTTTAATGTATTGTATTGTGTGGGTTTCTCAATATTTCACAAAGGCGTTGCTTTAGTTTCATGTAACTTAGTATCTTTTTATACTGTGCTAAGGCAATGGGAATAATTCTCTTACCAGGCTTCAGTCATTATAAAACGTATTATGCTACGTTTGAGGAAGGGACAGGCGGGGTGCTAGGTAGAGAGAGGTAGCTGTGTGATCAGGCTCACAAAAATTCCAAAAATGTGGAGGTGTAAGAAAACCAGGGAAAAGGAAATAAACCAGACCATCCATCTAGGTCAGAGTTGGGGGCTTGTTATGGCAGCTATTTGTGACCAACAAAGAATTACTGGACCCTAAAAAGGAAGTAAGCCATTGAAGGTGTTATCACTAGTCCTTACTCCAAGGTGCTATCAATAGAGATGTTAAAAGGATTTAGGGTCCCCGGTTAGCTTTCTATAAAAGACCAACCCTAAAAGCTCTCCATGGCAACCCTGTTGGGACCCCTCTCCTGAAAGCTTTTTCTGTATCTTCACTTAATAAAACTCTATCGCTTTACTCACTCTCCTTTGTCCATGAGATCCAAGATTTTTTCTTTGACCCCATGAGAAAACAACCTCTCTCTCCCACTTCATGTTCTTTTTGGTTGAAGTCAGCTCCAAAATGTATCCTTTTTGTCCAGCTAAGGTATCAATCCAAAATGAGATTGCAATGAACTACACAAAAATAATATCAAACTGGGAAGCACTATGCTAAATATGGAAACTAAGTTTCTTTAGTTTCACAATAGCTAACAAATGACTTTTACATTCCTTTTTCTGTTTTGTTTTTTTTTTTTAAAGATTTTATTTATTTATTTGAGAGAGAGAGATCGAGCACAGGCAGACAGAGAGGCAGGCAGAGGCAGAGGAAGAAGCAGGCTCCCTGCCGGGCAAGGAGCCCGATGTGGGACTCGATCCCAGGGCTGGGATCATGACCTGAGCCGAAGGCAGCCGCTTAACCAACTGAGCCACCCAGGCGTCCCTCCTTTTTCTGTTTTAATTAATAAAGTATAAACACAAAATTTATGTAAATTATTACTTTAATGTAAATATATATCAATAGTATTGTTTCTTCAAAGAAATTATACGATTATCTGGAATTCTTAGGAACATGTATCATTTTATATGTGTTTAAAATACTTTCTCTTGTTGAGTACATTTATATATGATGGAACTATTTTTCCTAGAAACATGCATTGTTTGCTGATTATAATTTTTAAGATGCATAATAAAAAAAAAGTAGTATCTGGAAAACCAAAGTATTATGCCTTTAAACTTTTGCCTTATTGAATTTAAAATGTTTGTGAATTTCCATGTGGTTGACCTGTCATTTTTAGAAATGGTGTAAGTGTTCCGTCCCAAATAGAAGTAGTAATTTTATTCTTAGCTCTTTGAAACAGAGGTTAAGTATTGAAGGATAATCACATTAAGGCAGTACATTCTGCAAAGATCTACTACTTCATTTAGTGTTGGTGATTCCTAAGTCCTAGAAAAAACATAAATTTAAGGAAGTATCAACTTACAGATAGACAATGTAAAAATTCAGATATGCAAAGTTTTCCCATATGACAGATTTGTTTTTTCAGAGTCATTTTAAGAAAAAAAATTAACAAGCATATAATTTATTTTTCTAAGCAGTATAACTAGTCATTTTGCCTGAGTGAAGATTTTTCAGAATAAGTAGAGCCTCAGCATTCACTGTATCTAATACTTGCATTTTTTTTAATGGTAGAGGATGGTCACACATTGAAGGTATGTGTGCTATGAATTTACAACTCAAAGCAGCAATACAAGGAAGCTGATTAAGTTTCAAATTATTATACCTGTTCCTATGTGGAAGACCAGGGCTGAGTAGGAGATATGCTCTGTATACCAGCAGAAACAAACAAAAATTTGGGTTTGTATCCCAACCCTGCCTACCACTCTTATTCACCTATAAAGCAGGATAATAAGAATATCTAATGCGCCAAATGGCTGTGAAGATTAATGATAATGTGAATAATGTACCTGGTATGAGCACATGATAAAGACTCAATAAAACTTAACTGCTATTAATAGTAATGTCACCATTATTATTGGTCTTAACAGAAAACATGGGTTCTTTTTTATAAGGTTTTTTTTTAAAGATTTTATTTATTTATTTGACAGAGATCACAAGTAGGCAGAGATGCAGGCAGAGAGAGAGAGGAGGAAGCAGGCTCCCTGCTGAGCAGAGAACCCGATGTGGGGCTTGATCCCAGGACCCTGGGATCATGACCTGAGCTGAAGGCAGAGGCTTTAACCCACTGAGCCACCCAGGAGCCCCAAAAACATGGGTTCTAAGCAACAGAGGAGATGGCTAGATATCTTGATCACCACCATAATCACTGCCATCAGTAACACAGTTCCTAAGAGCTTTTATAAAAGCTAAATCTCCTGTGTGATATTACCACCTATGCCTTGAAATCGGCCTATGAAATTTCAGCAGCAGTGATGATCAGCTGAGTCAGGAATAAAATAATTATTTATTCTTTGGTCAGGGAAGAAAGAGGTGACAAGCTCACCACAAGAGGAAAAAAAAATCTTAACTTGTTTTGAAAAGAGTCCTACATGCTTTCATAAAAATATGATCAATACACTTATATTAATGTTTATTGAGCAAATACATAACGAACACATATTTTCTGTTTGATATTGAGGTTACACCTTTGGCTACTACTCATAAGCAGTGTCACAGGTTTAAAAGTAAAATTAAATATTAATTTTTGAAGGAATCTCACCTGTGTGTTATGATTTTTGGTACATGTATTTAGGCTTTCACAGTCTTATGCATCATGTAACTTTTTTTTAGTTTTAGTATCACAGAGCATGAAACAGAGCAAAGGACACTTCTGCTATCAGCTCCTAGCCACAGATTCTGAGGCAAACAAGGTTTGATGTACTTACAGTAAAATTTTTTGTAAAAAGTCTATTGATTACTGGAGTCAATATTCAAAGCCTAGGTGACATTTAGCCCTAGAAAAAGAAGTTTCTTTGTTCTTATTAATAATATTTATATTAAAATTTAATCTTTAAAATTTAAAGAAAAATATCAAAGAAATGCCTAAGAAGTGAAAAGAACGGTTGGAATATGTCTAGCGAAAAATTAAGAATGCACTGTATCTCACTAGGTTCAAAGTATATTGAGGAATTTATGATATATTATCATATATAGTATATATATCACATATATAGTATATTTAGGAATTATGATTAACAGACTACTCTTCAAACTCTCGAGTCAAGCAGAATCATTTTGGACCTGCTTTTAAATTTATAGCCCTATAATCAGAATTGTGTGTGAACCTTGTTAAATTTTTTATTACCAGTCCCTATCCTGAAAGAATTATTGATTCAATAGGACTGATAAAAGTCTAAGAATCTATGGTTGAATGGAATTTAACAGATCCATATTTAGCTTAAATAAAATCAACTATATACTCTCGTAAAATTTCTAAACACTTCTTTTTTGTTTTGGTTCTGTTTTTGTTTTTTACAATATAGATTCCAGTAAAAGCAAACTATTCAAACCAGCAAGTCAACTAAAGAATAACAAGAAAAAAAATCTTTTCTAATATTAGAGGGGAAAATGATGGAAGGCATCAATGTTTTTGAGAGAGACAGAGAAAGATAGAAGGCAGACTGGAAGAAGAGGGAGGAGGAGAGGAAGTGGAGGAGGAAGGATGGAGAAAAATTTATCTATGGGTAATGCTTCATCTGATCTTTCCAAATCACAATGTTAACATCTGTAGCTTCAGCTTTTGAAAGTTTCTCTTCATTGATTTCAAACTCACATGTCAGTTGCCCAGAAGCTGGCTCCCCCAGTATGTCTTCTAAGGTTAGATGGTTTTCTTCTTCAGACACATCAAATGATGACAAGCTCTCTGTGGTCTCACTGACATTACAGCTATCACTTCCAGTATCAATGCCTCTGTCACTGTCACTAGAGCTTGATTTCTCATCTGACATACTAGGTGTAGAAGCCATGATCTATGAAAACAAAGATACTTTGGTAACTTTATTTAAAATAACATATCACAATGTAGTTTTCTCCTCCCAAAGGTAAAATGTGTTTGATTCCTTCTCTCTCTAAATCTCTTCAATCCCTAGTTTCCTAATGAGGACAACTTTTCACAATCTTCTCCCCAAACACTTTTGCAGTGAGGTCACTCAAAGGGGAAGATAAAATATCATGGTCGTACAAAACATATTCCTGAAAAAAATAAATCTGAAAGTCACATTTCCAAAGACAAAAAAGAATGTTATGTTTAAAGGAGGAATTGATCCAAGAAAAGTAAGAAAACAGTGAAAATTTCTATGTACGCCTTAACTTTGGAAGTCTTCATAGGTAACTTTCCCACATTTCAAATATTATTTCAATTTTATGCTTTTCTTTCCTAGTTGAGTACATAGTAAATCAGATTACATTGAATTAGCACCCAGTTAAAGCTAAAAATCTGCTGGTTTCTGTGTGCCCAATGACGTCCATCATTTCCTTATGTGAGTTTACAAACTATATGTTCTCTCGATGTATCAATATGCATACTCTTTATTTGTTCTTTTTCCAATAGTAAAATATTTAAGTGGTTCACCAAGAAATATCCCAACAACTGAGGACAGTGCCTTGTTGGTAGGCAGAGAACAAAACTTCATATTACATCAAAATGTTTGTTCTTCAGCTTGTGGAGGAAAAGGTCACTGTGGTTCCTCAGAAATCAAACTCATAAAGGGCCACTGTACACCTAAGGCAAGTAGGTACAACCGTAAGTACTATAGGTACTTAGATTCATAGCACAGTTACACGCAGATAGAATAAATCTCTCTAAATAAACTCTAATCAAAGTAGATTATTAGTGTCACCAAGATATTTTAACAGTATCTCTTTAGGGGAAATCACATTATATCAAATTATATGAAAAGAAACTATACAGATGTCACAAAATTGAATGTTTTGTTTTTGTAAAAAGAGCATCTGAGAGTCATTTGGCTATAGTATCTCTCAGGTATCTAGATAACAAAATTGTTAGAAGGGTTAAAATGTATGCTTTTTACTTTTACATACTTTATATTGATTAATAAATTGCTTACCTTAATTGTGTCAGAAAACTCTTACATAGCACTTCAGATCTTTTTTAGCCTCATCCATCTCCAGGGCCCTTGGCCCTTGTTTTGTTCCAGCCACCACTTCGGCAAACATTTCTGCATGAGCATCAGTCAGATCCAGGAAGGCAAAATTCAATAGCATTTTGCCTCTTGGCTACATCATATGTCTCTTGCTCCTTGTTTGGGGATTGCCCTGCTGCCATCGAGGCATGAACACTACATCCATATGAACACTCTATATCAAACAGTATAATGCCCTATGTGGCAAATATTTGACAAATGATTGTAACAATCAGAGCCTAAGTCCTCCCATCCTTCCCTGCATGGCTTGTCCTGGAATGCATTACTGTAAGTGGTCTCGTAGAAGATTGTGCCAAGGGAATGAATTATTAGTTGTATGATACTAAGCCGTAGACAACTCACCAACATACTCTTATATTGGCTATTCCTCTTTCTCTTCTTCATTCTTCTTTTCTTTTACCTTTGACTTCCTCAGTTTGCATGCCTTAATAAATTATTAGCACATACTTTTTACTTTTTTTGTCTTGGGCTCTGCTTTGTTATAACTCGAAAAAGAGTTGATAATCAGAGTGGTGCTTGAAAGAATATTCTCAGGATAGGATTTTGCAGTTGGATTATTCCTTAGTGTGATGTCAACAGTGATTCCATTGCTGGTGCAAAGAGAGGCACTAATAACCCTGGCACATAGGAGAATGACAATTACTAAGGCTTTCCTCTATGCTTCATTCTAATGAAGTGGTGGTAGTTAAGGCATTGAGAATACTTATTAGACTTGGCACTTGAAAATATGGGAGCAATGATAATTTTAAGAGTGGGGTGAATTATATTCTTCTAAGCACTGAAAACACTTTCATATAGAAAATGATAGATTGAGCCATTGAAATTAAGTGAAATTAAAGCATGCTATAGAAATCAGAATCTCTCAGGGACAGTTTTTAAAGAGATGCTCATCTCCTATTGCCTTAGGGCAAACTGTGCTGAAGATCATACTTAAATCTCATTATAAAAACAGGATCACTGAAAGGAGAATACACAATCTTGACAGGTCTTCATGTCAAAAACCCTAATAAGAGAAAACCCCGGTGCAGGATATTTGGGTGGGTAAGCTTAAGAATATTAAATCCCCAACTCCCCTAAATCCTTTAGGCATGGAGAGGAGTGCTTTACCCCTTGCTAGAAGATAACAGCCTCTGCTTGTTTAGACACCATGCAAAAACTTCACCTGAAGTACATATGTCACAAAATGTTTATTTTCCTCAAGATCGATCCCTACCCTTTTATTGACTCAAGGCAGTTAACCAGAGTCCATGAGTAACACAGCCCATGTGCTCAGGGAGGAATAGCTTTATGCCAAAAAAACTGAAGAGTTAGCTAAAATGTATTTTCAGGGATGGAGGGAATATGTATGGAAATGGATTTTGAAGTTATTAAACTAAGTCTCTGAGGAGCCAAATAAAAAGTTGAAGAGTAGAATTTACTGACATGAGAAAAGATAAGGATGACCTACCAAAAAACTTAACTAAGTGGTCTCCCCATTTAATCATACCTATTTTCCCAACTGAGTATCTTTACTGAGATAGATGATTTTAGTCTCTGGCACTTCTTTGGTGCTATTACACTCAAAAATGCATTTGTTTTCCATCTCTATCAATAAAGAAGATCAAAAGCAGTTCACATTTTCCTAAGAATACCATTTTGTTGCAGAGTTCTGTTAAATTTCCTGCCATCTATCATAATATAGTCTGTACTCTAATCAACATGACATTCCAAAGATTATCACACTGATTTTCTACCCTGTTAAGATGCATGTCTTTAGGCTCAATTTCCTGCCACTGTCTTCATAAATAACTATTTATGCTCCAGCCACCTCTTCTTCCTTCTGTATCTAAAACTGAATTATAGTGTCTCCTCTTATATATAAATTATTTTATCTGTGCTCCAATCCACTCCCATTCTCTCCTGGACCTTTCTAAATGTTACTTCCCCTTTAGCCCATTTTCTCCTCCCTCATCTCTCTCTCCTGGCTTTTCTCCTTCAGTGTATAAACATAGCCATGTCTTTTGTATCCTAAAATAATCATATTGTTATCTCTGTTATACTCGTCATTCAATTTCAGGTCTTTTGTGTAAACTTTCTTCTGTAACTATTTTGATCCATTATCACATTCCTCGAAATATCTAAACAACTCTTCTCTTTTCTACACATAATCGTGCATCATCAAACTTCCAAGAAGAGTATTCTTAAATCTTTATGATTCATCACCTATCACTACTACCATCAGCAAAATGCAGTAACTATATAATTATAATTGTATATTAATTTTATTTCAGTTCCATTTATTTAAAATAGGAGTAAAGGGGCACCTGGGTGGCTTAGTCGGTTAGTGTCTGCCTTTGGCCAGGGTCATGATCCCGGTGTTCTAGGATTGAGCCCTGCATCAGCCTCCCTGCTCAGCAGGGAGCCTGCTTCTCCCTCTGCTTGCCACTCCCCCTGCTTGTGCTCTTTCTCTGACAAAGAATTAAATAAAATCTTTGAAAAAAATAAAATAAGGGATGCCTGGGTGGCTCAGGGAGTTAAACCTCTACCTTCGGCTCGGGTCACGATCCCAGTTTCCTGGGATGAGTCCTGCATCAGGTTCTCTGCTTGGCAGGGAGCCTGCTTCCCCCTTTCTCTCTGCCTGCCTCTCTGCCTACCTGTGACCTCTCTCTGTCAAATGAATAAATAAAATCTTTTTTTTTTTTTTAATAAATAAGTAGGCAGAGAAGCAGGCAGAGAGAGAGAGAGGAAGCAGGCTCCCCACCAAACAGAGACCTCAATGTGGGGTTCAATCCCAGGACCCTGGGACCATGACCCCAGCCGAAGGCAGAGGCCTTACCCCACTAAGCCAACCAGGTGCCACAATAAATAAAATTTTTTAAAAATAAAATAGGAGTAAAAAAGTACTTCCTTCAAAAAGCATAAAAGTATAAAGGGAGAAATAGAAAATCTGAACAAATTATTAGTAGTGAAATTGTATTCAGAATCAAAAAGTAAGTCTAGACACAGAAGGATTCACAAGTGAATTTTAGTGAACATTTAAAGAAGAGTTAATACCTATTCTACTCAAACTGTTTCAAAAAATAGAAGAGGAAGGAAAGTTTCAAAATGCATTCTTTGAGGACAACATTATCTGGATACCAAAACCAGACAAAGATACCACAAAAAAAGAAAATTATAGGCCAATATCGCTGATAAACATAGATGCAAAAATCCTCAAAAAAATTAGAAAACTGCATTCAACAATACACTAGGAGAAGAATTCATTTTAATCAACTGGGACTTATACCTGGGAGACAAGGGTGGTTCAATATTCACAAATCAATCAATGTGATATACCACATCGATAAAACAAAGAATAAAAATCACATGATAATCTCAATAGGTGAGAGAAAAGCATTTGAGAAAGTGCAACATTCATTCATGATAAATAGCCTCAACAAAGTAGGTTTAGAGAGAATAAACTTCAACATAATAAAGCCCATATATGAAAAACCTACAGCTAACATCATCCTTAACAGGGAAAACCTGAGAACATTTCCTCTAGATCAGGAACAAGACAAGGATGTCCACCATCACCACATTTACTCAACATAGTAGTGGAAGTCCTAGTCACAGGAACCAGACAAGAAGAAGAAACATGAGGCATCCGTATTGGGAAAGAAGAAGTTAAGCGGTTACTATTTGCAGATGAAATGATACTGTACATAGAAAAACCCTAAAGGCTACGCCAAAAAACTAGAAGCAACAAATCAGTAAAGTTGCAAAATATAAAATGCATACCTAAAAATCAGTAGTGTTTTTATACACTAATAATGAAATAGTAGCAAGAGAAATTAAGAAAATAACTCCACTTACAATTATACCAAAAAGAATATAATACCTAGGAATAAACTTAAACAAAGAAGTCAAAGATCTATACTCTGAAAACTGTAATAGACTGAGGAAGGAAATTGAGGGTGACACAAATCAATGGAAAGATTTTTCCAACCTCATAGATTGGAAGAATTATTTCTGTTAAAATGTCCATACTACCCAAAGCAATCCACAGATTTAATGTAATCCCTATCAAAATACCAATAGTATTTTCCACAGAACTATAATAAATAATGCTAAAATGTGTATGGAATCACACACACACACACACACACACACACACACACACACAAACCAAAACATCAAATAACCAAAAACAAATCTTGAGACAGAAAAACAAACCTGGAAATATCACAATTCCAGATTTAAGATTTACTACAAAGCTGTAGTAATCAAAACAGTAGGGTACTGGCAAAAATAGACCAGAGATCAATAGAACAAAAAAGAAAGCCCACAAATAAACCCACACTTATATGGTCAGTTAATCTATGACATAGCAGGCAGAAATATACAATGGGGAAAAGATAGTCTCAAAATGGTATTGGAAAAACTGGACAGCTGTGTGCAAAAAAATGAGACTGGACAACTTTCTTATATCATACACAAAAATAAATTCAAAATGGATTAGAGACCTAAATGTGAGACCTGAAACCACAAAAATTCTAGAAGCGAGCACAAGTAGTAATTTCTCTGGCATTGCTCTGTCGTAGCAACATTTTTCTAGATATGTCTCCTAAGACAAGGGAAAAAAACCAAAAATATATTATTGGGACTATATCAAAATAAAAAACGTTTGCACATCAAAGGAAACCATCAACAAAACAAAAGGACAACCTACTGACTGAGAGAAGATATTTTCAATTGATATCTCTAATAAGGGGTTAATATCCAAAATACATAAAAAATTTATACAAATCAATACCAAAAAAATTAAAAATCTGATTAAAATAGGCAGAGGACCTGAATAGACATTTTCCCAAAGAAGATGTACACATGGCCAACAGACACATGAAAAGATATTTGACATCATTAACCATCAAAGAAATGCAAATCACAACCACAATGACACACCACCTTATACCTGTCCAAATGGCTAAAATCAAAAAAAGTAAAAAGAAATAACAAGTGTTGGTGAGGATGTGAAGAAAAAGGAGCCCCTGTACACTATTGGTGGGAGTGTAAGTTGGTACAGCCACTGTAGAGGTTCCTCAAAAACTTAAAAAATATATATACCATATGATCCAATAATCCTACTGGTGGGTATTTACCCAAAGAATGCAAAAAAACTAATTTGAAAAGATATATACATGCCTATGTTTATTGAAGCATTATTTACAATAGCTAATAGAAGCAACCAAAGTGTCCATCAATAGATGAGTAAATAAGGAGGATAATATTCCATTATGTATATACATATGTATGTATGTATGTATGTATATACATATGTATATACATAATGGAATATTATGAACTATAAAAAGAATGAGGTTGTGCCATTTGCAATAACACTGATGGACCGAGAGGGTATTTTGCTAAGCATAATAAGTCATGCTGAACAAAAATACCATATTATTTTGCTCATATGTGGAATCTAAAAAAACAAATGAATAAACAAAAAGCAGAATGAGACTTATAAACACAGAGAAGAAACTGATGGTTGCCAGAGGGGACGGGGGTGAAGGAATAAGCAAAATGGGTGAAGGAGAGTGGGAGATACAGGCTTCCAGTTATGGAATGAATAAATCATGGCAATAAAAGACACATCGTAAGGAATATAGTCAATGACATCATAATAGTGTTGTATGGTGACAAATGGTACTTACGTTTGTGGTGAACATAGCATAATATATAAACTTGCCTAATAACTATGTTGTACACCTGAAACTATTCTAATGGTATGTGTCTACTATGCTTAAAAAAGAAAAAAAAGGGGAAGCAAATAAGTGTAAGTATAAAATGAAATGATGTAAAAATGTTGACCATTCTGTGGCACCTGGTTGACTCAGTAGGGTAAGTGTCTGACCCTTGATTTCAGCTCAGGTCATGATCTCCTGAGACAGAGCCCCACCTCAGGCTCAACACTCAGGAGGGCATCTGCTTGAGGATTCTCTCTCTTTCTCTCTACCCCTTGGCCCCCCACCCTCGCTAGCACACCCTCTCTTCTCTCTAAAATAAATAAACATATCTTTAAAAAAATAAATGTTGACCACTCTGCCACAAATTCTTACATTTTCAACACTTCCTGGCTCTGGATTTTTTCAGCAAATAAAATTTCTCACAAATATAACTTATTTTTGATAAATATGTAATTAATTAATCCAGTCAACCATCTTTTCTGGGGAATTTACTATAGTATTAGACACTATTTTAGGCAGTATCCCCAAGGCAATTAGCCTCAAGAAGCATACAGTCTAGAGAAAGAGAGAGAGAAGTTAGCAGGTTAAAGGTGATATGCTGAAAATTGTATTATGGCTAGTAAATAAATTCAGCAAGATAAAACACAAAGAAAGGGGTGCCTAGGAGAACTGAAAACACTTCTCAAAGGAGATAATATTTGAACTTGGTTTTGATGGATTATCAGGAGTTTGTCAGATAAAGAAAAGGTAAGAGCATTCTAGAAAAACAGAACAACATGTTCAGTAGCCAACAGCAGGTCTGAGAAAGCAAAATTCAAATGGAGCTCTTCCACAAATTTGCTCAGAGTGTGCCTCTTAAAGAGAGTATCTTCCTGGGGAGCATGGGTGGCTCAGGCAACTAGGCATCTGCCTTCCACTCAAGCCATGATCCAAGGGTCCTAGAACCGAGCCCTGTGTTGGGCTCCCTGCTCAGCTGGGAGTCTGCTTCTCCTTCTGCCTTTCCCCCGGCTTGTGCTCATGCTCTTTCACTCAAATAAATACATAAAATCTTTAAAAAAAAAAAAAGAGGATATCTTCCCTAGTCTACAGATAGAATATATATAAATCTTATTTGATTAAGCCCAGTGGTCAATTGTATCACAAAATAATTGGAAACATATCCAAGACAATCATGCTTGTCTTAATGATTGACACAATACCATTTTTTCTCAAACATTTCCCCTGAAATATCCAACAAAGGACCCAGAGAATTATCTAAATTGTAACCCTGGAAAGACGCAATCTCATTGATGTCTCATTCTTCTTTTTTTTTTTTTTCCCTTTAGTTCTAGTAGTTTTTTTGGTGGCATTTTGGGTCTTCTATATATATTATCATGTCACTCTGCTTTTTTTTTGTAAAAATGTAATATAATATATCATATTCATATATATTTCAAAATGCTCACCATGATAAAGCTTAGTTATCATCTGTCATCATACAAATACTGCAATATTTTAAGACTATTAACTATGTTCCTATGCTATACTTTTCAATCCTGTGACTTACTTATTTATAACTGGAAATTTGTACCACTTAATCCTCTTCTCCTATTTTACCCATTCCCTTACCTCTTTCCTTTTGGCAACCATCAGAACTGAAGCCTCTAAATCCAGTTACCCTTTCTGGTGTCCTTTTTTCACAAATGGTCTGCATATTATCTTTCATGTGTTCTCTCTCTCTCTCTCTCTCTCTCTTTAAGTTTTATTTATTTTAGAGTGAGCAGGGGAAAGGGCAAAGAGAGAGAATCTCCAGAAGACTCCTTGCTGAGTGTGCAACCTGATGCAAGACTCAATCCCAGGACCTGAGATCATCACCTGAGCCAACATCAAGAGCAGGAGGCTCAACTGACCAAGCCACTCAGGCTCCCCTCATATGCTCTTTTTAATTAGGTTTTTAGCATTTGCTTCACAGCAGCTTTAGACACTATCTCAGTGAAGAGTTTTGCTTGCCATTCTACAGAAAAGATTTTGATTCTTGATATAACTTTAAATGTATCTAATTACAGAGATTAGATTTTGAGTTAACTGGTAAAGATTCAGAGTTGAATATTGGAAGAGGTACTTTTATGTTTTCACCATTCTAATAGGTCTAAATAGGAGAAAAAATCATCTGGTAGGGAAGCTGCACAGAGAAGATGATATTTGAGGAGAGTTGTAAAGTATGGTTAAGATTTAGATAAAGAGGGTGAAATTCAGGGCCAAAGAATTGGTCTTAAAAAGAGAAAAATACAAATTATATTAGGATTATATTAAATGTAGTGATATATTATCATGTTACATGATCATTAAAGATATAACATGTTGACAAAAAGTACACAATACAACTTGAAGGACAGGTTAATGCCAGATTAAAGAGGTCTTAAACAGCATTCCAAAGAGTTTGGATTTTATCTTTCATAAAGTCAACTTATGATTTTATGATTAAATGTCATGAGGTTTTGAGCATAAGATGCCTCTAAGACTCCAAATATTAAATATTCACTGATGACTATGGTATTCCTAACTTTTACCTTCAGCTTGAATATCTCTCCTGAACCTCAGATCCCTATCAGAAATGTTAATGAGGAAATTCAGTCTCAATATGCTCCAAATTAAATCATTATGTTTAGTTCCTAAAAGGTTTGCCCTATATACCTGGCTTAGTTTGATGGCATCCTAATCCATTCTTTCTTTCTTTTTTGTTAATCATACCCAGTTAGCCAGCATATAGTAAGTACATCATTAGTTTTTGATGGAGTGTTCAAGGATTCATTAGTTGAGTATAACACCCAGTGCTCATCATATCGTTTGCCCTCCTTAATGCCCTTCACCCTATTACACCCTCCCCAACCTTCCCCTTTTGTAAACCTTAGTTTGTTTCCCATATTCCAGAGTCTCTTTTGGTTTGTCTCCCTCTCTGATTCCTTCCCATTTGATTTTCCCTCCCTTCCCCTGTGGTCCTTCCTGCCATTCCTTATGTTCCATTCTTTCATCCAAATGAGAAGCCTATCTCTCTCCTATAAGACCCATACTGAAGTCATCATCAGTTCTTGTCAATTGTATCTCCTAAATATCTTTCATATTCATCCCTTCTTTCTATGCCTAGCATCACTGCCTTTGATAAGGTAAGGATCTTGTTTTATCACTTCTCCCTTGACTGTTTTAAAGGGATCCTAACTGGTCTATGTCTCCAGTATTACTGTTTATTTCAGCCACTACATAACTGCTAGAGTTTCATCCCAAAAGAGAAATTTGGACTTTTTACCTATTTGCTTTACTGCCTCCAATGTATCTCCACTAAATGTTTAATAAAGTCTAACTTCCTATGTGATGCCTTCCTCAATAATTCCAAGTACCTATAACTACTACCTCCTCTGTGCTCACAAAAAGAATGGTATTATAGATATTCCTCTCCCAAAGATGCTTTAAGAATTAAATGATATATTACCTATAAGAAATTTAGCATAGTACCTAGAATATTGTCAGTTCTCAATAAAAATTAATTGTTATTATCATTATTGTCAGCTGAGAGTATACTATGGCAGCTAAGAGAGTACCTTTTCAGGCCAGACTACTTCAGTTCAAATTCCCCCAAAAGAACTGAGCTTTACATTTAATAGCTGCATGATCTTGGACAAGTTATCTGCTTGCTCTGTGTCTAATTTCTGCATCTATCTGATGCAAATAACAATTAGATCTATCTCAAGGCTTATTTTAAGGATTAAAGGAAGTAATTTCTGTAAATTACTTAGCACACACCAATGATAAAATTATAACTATGTTTTATTGCACCCTTCCTTTAATGTAAATATCTACTTACCGTCTTCCTACTTGATCAGTGTCTCCTGCTGTGCATGACATATAGTAAGCATGTAACCGAGATGTACTGAATTCAAGTATGAATATATGAAAGAATATATAGGAAGGAAGAAAAGAAAGTTGTATTCAGGAAGCTCAACTGGACTGTGATATATACATTTGTTCATTAGACAAGAACTTGAAATGTAAATTAGTAAATGTATTCTAATAATTTAATGGCATAGACCTGTACAGATATGATAAATAGAAATAGAAAATAAATTTGAGAGACCCTATGAAGGCTACATCAATAATACATTAGTACTAATTGCATCAAGAGGTGAAAAATTCACTCACAGATAACAACTTTTTTATAACAAAGACATATAAATGTTTTACAGAAAATATCATGCTTTCATTTCCTTCTATTATTATATAATACATGAATTATCCTGAAAACAGTGGGACAGCTCAGGCCTTTCAGTACTATGCTCTAGAAACACTAGTGGCAGTTTACTTATAAAACTCGTATTTTCCAATGAAGGAAGAATTGTTACATGATGTAGAGCCAATGCACCTTACACATGCACACAGACATACACACATCATATACTCTCTCTCTCCTTGCAATGTACCAAGGAAATACTCCCACATATCTTCTTTCTTTCTTCAGCTTTATATTCTTTATTTTACTTCATAACAAACCCTAAAAGCAGTGTGGCAATTTCTTTCATGGGAAAATATTGGAAGCTGTGGAGGCTAAGGAGAAAAGAAGCCAGAGTTGATGACTATAACAACTTGTGGTTCAGAGGCTATAAGAAAAATCATAAAAATCTGAAATATTTGTTATAGGAACCTAGCATTAAAAAGTACTAACTAAATATACCATTTGTTAAAATGAGTTTTATTTCAGTTTAAGTGTTAACTAACCTCATATCCAACTAGCATAAAATCTGCTAAGGTCAGGGTATGATCATACATTCTTTCAGAGGTGACTAAATATCTGTGTAGAATTGTGTCAACCCACAAATCATTGCAATTAAAAAAGTCTGCCTTCTTTGGTTTCTAGGACATTGTTCAGCAGCAGTAGCTACACCAAAGGCTTGTTATCAAATCCAGGATCACAGGGATGGGTGGTACAAGCATTTTTGACCTGTTTATTAAGTAGGAAGTTAGTTTATTAAGTAGGAAGTTAGTTTGGTTTCATATTGGCACATCCACATAATAAGAGCTAATTTTTCTTTATACTGATAAGATTTCACTTCTCTTAATAAGTTCTCGAGCTAGTAAGGACTGACTGTCTGCAATATCATAAAGATGATAAAGTTGGCCTTCATTCAAAGGGAAGATGTAAAACAGAATCAAAAGGGATATTGAGAAAAGCAAAAATTGGCTTTAAGAAAATTCTCAGGCCATGGAAGAATTGCCCACCTACCATAAGATTCCCTGAACCACATACAAATTATTGCTGAAATCATAACATTAAGTTATAAAGAGGGGAAGCTTTCCCTTGATCCAGTTATTGATTCATGTAAAAAATAGAGACTCAAACTTTTTCCAACATGTCCTTTCAACATCTTCCTTTCTTTCAATAAAAATCTAAGACAGAGCAATCCCATTCCTCCTAGGTCTTCCTTTTTGGAGCAAAAGTTACCTAGACATAACACAAAA
This sequence comes from Taxidea taxus jeffersonii, assembly GCA_003697995.1. Classification (NCBI taxonomy): domain Eukaryota; kingdom Metazoa; phylum Chordata; class Mammalia; order Carnivora; family Mustelidae; genus Taxidea; species Taxidea taxus. Next base: position 5,106 of record RCUC01044499.1, on the reverse strand, counting down.
ACAATAGGAACCTTGAGACTTGAGAAACAATATGATAATGAGTTCTCTGAATTTTCTGTCTCTTGTATATTCAAAGCAGTATGAAGAGGAACTAATCACCACTACACTTCACCCTCTCCAGATGTCACTGGAGCCATCTAGCCATTCCCTGACCTAGCATAAATGAGATTAAATAAGGCAGTGTGAGATGGAATTAATCAGAAACCTGCTCTTACCTCCTCCCCTGGTGTGCATGTGTATTGGGGTGGGAAGGTGCTGAACCTCTACCTTCAACCAATATTAGTAAGAAAGAATGAGTTGGTGCAAAGCCAGACTAATCAATACTGTCCTACATATATTCCCTGTGACAGCTAAGCTTCCATCCTCACCTTAAAACAACAGAGCAGTGTGAATCAGCCCTGTTTCCCTCTTCCCTAGTGTCAGCAAGGGCCAAAAAGAAGCCCTACATATATCCCACTCAGAGGTAAGTAACAAGACAGTGAAAGCATGGTTCCACTTTCACCAAGATGATGTCAGAAAGACTTCAAGGGAAGCTGAACTTCAGTGATGTCACTATCTGCAGAGAGGCAATGTAAGCTTGTGCTTCTTTTGCTAGAGTGATGCTAGAAGGCCTAGAAGCTGAAATCCCAACCACCCCATTCCTTATGCTACATCTTACCTGGCTTTCTAAAATAAAACATTAAAATAGGATTAAGAATCTCATAGCATAATATCCAAAATGTCCAAAACTCTGAGGCAATACAAAAAAAGCCAACATTCATATAATTGGAGTCTCAGAGGAAAGGAAAACTGGGTGGGGCTGAAAACATACTCAAAGAAATAATGGCTGAAAAATTCCCAAATTGAGAAAAAGAATACCCCTACAGAATGAAAAAATTAAGTGGACCCCAAATTAAAAAAATAAAAACATGCTAAGTAAACATCAAATTAAATTTCTGGAAATTGAAGACAAAAAAAAGTCTTGAAAGTAGACAGAGAAAAACAAAACACAGCCAACAGAGGAATACTAACTCAACTGACATTGGGGTTCTCATCTGAAACCAGGAAGGCCAGAAGTGGCACACTTCCAAGAACTTAAATTTTAAAAACCTGCTAATCATAAATTCTGTATCTACTGAAAATGTTTTTATAAGAAATGAAGAGAAAATAAAAACTGTCCACTGAAAGAAAATGAAGATAATTTTCACTAACAAATCTATCCTTCAAGGATAGGTAAAGGAAGTTCTTTAAAACATAGGGGAAGGATTACAAAAGAAAGCTTTCACCTTCAAGAAGGAAAGAAGAAAATGAGAATGGATAAAAATAGGGTTAGATATAGTATTCTTTTCATGAACTTCTTAAATCATATTTGATGATTAAAATAAAAATTGTGAAGCTCTGATGTGGTGTTAAATGCATGTAGAGGAAAACTCAAGATAGTTATATTCAAAATGGAGGAAGAGTAAAGGGATCTAAGTAAAAGTAAGGTAGTAAAATTTGATACCAGTAGACTGTGATAAGTCATACAGTTATATTGCAACCACTAAGAAAACTATCAGAAACACTATAAATAAATCAAGATGGAGTCCAAAATTTTTTAGGTAATTCACAGGAAGGCAGGAAAAGAGAAACAGAATAAGAAACAGAAGAAACAGTAAGCCTGATGATTCACAGACCAGTACCCCTGGGGCAAATAATACATTATATGCTAATAAAAATAATTTAAATAAAAAGAAACAGGAGAAATGTAAATATTAATAGCAGCTTTACTTGTAACAGCCCAAAACTAGAAACAACCCAATGTCCTTCACTATGTTGAATGGTTAAACAAACCGGTACAACCATACTGTGGAATATTATTCAATAATAAAAAGGGACACACTACTGGTACATGTAACAACCTGGATTAATCTCGATGGAATTATGCTGAGTGAAAGAAAAAATCTCAGAAGGTTATATACTATATAATTCCATTTATTTAGGTCTTGAAATGACAGTATTATAGAAATAGAGAACATCTAGTGTTTGGTAGAGGTTAAAGTTGGGTCAGGGGTATAAAATGGTTTACTCTGAAAAAACTAGACTCCCCTAACATGGCACATGCAATATTGGGTCAGTTCCAGATAACAGAATATTCTTTTATCTCCAGACAAAATGAACCATGGGTGTTTTTCTAAGCCAATGTAATATTATGTATAAATAATGTCATACAAAAGATCACCTTCAGTAAGACACCTAGATAGAAGGAGAGAGATTGATCTGAGGATAAAATGTTCTGCTCAACTTTAGGGTCTAAAATAGATTCCAAAACTGTGATCTGAGGCTTAGACTAGGAAGGGAAAGCGATTAGACATAAGCTATTTATTACATATAAAATGCATAAGTATGTGCAAATGGACAGAAAGATGTATAGACTTTACACAAAGAGGCAAATGGAATTGTTTATAGCCATTTATTTCTTTGTGTTTTTTCAATCATTTACATACAATTAAAATCAAGCCAAATAACCAGCCATATGTTACCTTAGAGCATCATAGGATATGCCAAAACTCTCATTTATATTCTTTTAAAAAGTAATTCAAGTTTACTAGAAGGTGTCATTTTTAAAAAACATTTATCAAAATCATATAATCACATTTAAGATAATATAGAAAACATATTTCAACTTCAGGATACTGAGTATATTCTAGCCTTGATAGACTTTTACAAATTATAAGATTCAGGAGAAAAGTGCTGAGAATGTAATATTTGTTTAGGCTTCACAGAGTAAAAATTGTTCTTTAGTCACATACAAAATCTTTGCATTTTTTCAATCAGTCCACAAACCAGTTGAAACATAGGCATTATTATTCAATTATATACAGAAGCTAAGACTCCAAAGACAGTAAAAAATTTATACAAGGGTACTCATGAGAGAACATGGCAGGTCTGAACACAATTCAGACTCCCAAGTGTTTGCCCTTTCCACTTCATCATGTATATATTTCTGATTAGTATGCAGATCACAAAATATGACTTAAGAATGCCAGTGGCAATATTTTAAGTGGTCTGGATAGTCTTTATTTTTAAACTCCTTTAAGTTTTTCATAAAAGGTGTCACTCAATTGTTCAAATGCTAAGACCACGTTGTCATCTTCATTTTCACATAGTTCACGCAAGGAAACACTGTAAATGAAAATACACACATTCACACACACACAGAGAACACATATATTAGTTAGAGTCAGCACTATAAGAAGTACTTTCCCCCAGGCAGGAAGAATTAAGTAAATCCTACTAGATGATGAAATGTTAGCAAAATATGAATACTGGTAAGAAATATTTTGATCTAAAAAAAGTGTGTAAAAAAACAAAATGAAGATAACAAAAAAATCCTCATGCAGCTCTTCTTCATATCAGTTACCAAGAGAATTTTAAAGGCCACCAAATTCCATGTAAACTTTTATCACTTCTCCCTTCAACAGCAGCAAAACAAAGTCCCTTCCTTCTTGCCACACATGACTTTGGAGGCTATTTTGTGTTTTTGTTTTGTTTTGCTATCATGTCCAGTATATACTGAAATCCACAAGCAAGTACCTCTATGAAGAGCAAAATATTGCTTCCTTTACCTAGATATGTGAGAAAATTTTTAAAAAACGGGGTGTAATAAACAGAATACTGACCTTTTTTTGTGTTCTAATCCTCAGAAATCTAGGACTATGTTAGTTTACATAGCAAAGAGAATTAAGGTTGCATATGGAATTCAAGTTGCTGATCAGCTGACTTTGTGACAGAAAAATTATTCTGTATTATCTGGGTGGGCCCAATATAGTCTAAAAGACTTTTGTGAGAGGGAGACAGGAGAGAGTTCATCTCAGAGTAATGCAATGTAAGACTTTCCCCACCATTGCTGGCCTTGAAGATGAAAGGGGACCATAAGCAAAATAATGCCAGCAGCATCTAGAAGCTAGAAAAGACAATAAAACAGATGATCCTCAAGTCTCCAGAAAAAAAATTAGCTTTGCCAACATCTTGATTTTAACGCAGTTAGACTTGTTTGGGACACCAGGCTTACAGAAATGTAAGATAATAAATTTGTGTTGGTTTAAACCACTAAGTTTGTGGTAATTTGTTACAGTAGCAACAAGAAATGTATAAGCAAGTGAAAAGAAAGGAGAGAGGAAATCCAAGAATGAGCAGTACAGATGGGCTGGTAAAAGTACTGACCACAATCAGCATCTGATATTTTATCAGCCTTTTGTAATTCCTTATCTACCCTGGTAGCACTAGAGTTCCAGAATTTTTCCTAGTGTCTTCATTGACCTACCACAAAGAATGACCAGATCTGAATCTATAACAACTGAATATACTCCTAATCATAGACTTACAATTATGACACTGACCATTTCCTCTTGAATTATACCCCACAGATATTATGTGACATGTATAAATTCTAACTCATTATTTTTGGTTCTTAGTCTTCCTCAAACTCCATCCTTACTTCTACATTTCTTAGGTATCCTTAACTAAGATAGAAACTTATTATCATCACCAACCACATGAACTTTATTGAAAATTTCTCTGAATTCTATCCCATAAGTATTTCTCTAACCACTCCTTTACATCATTACTTCTCTTTCCTTAATTCAGACTCACACTCACTCTCACTTGCATGGCTCTTACAGTCTTTGAGTCTCCGTCACATATATAAACATATATAAACCATATACATCTCTGTCACATATATAAACCACAGACCCATATCATACCCATGCCTATACACTGTCTACACATTATTCATAATATTAAGCCCACTCCATAATATGAGACTTAAGACCCTTTCCAATACATATCCTAATTGCCTTTAAAGCTGCTTTAAGCAACTCAGTATCTTCCCCATCCCTATCACATCTCCCATATTTCCCATGCCACTAGAGTGAGATTGAAGCCTATTCCTGACATATCAGACCCTTTTTCATTTCTGTACTTTGAAAACACTATTTCCTCTGCCCTATCTCTTAAGATCCTTTAAGACTTAGTGAAAAAATTACTTTATTAGAAAATCCTTCTCTGAATCCAAGGTTGCCCCATTATCTGTCATCCTAGCACTTACTGCCTTTTTAGTAGCTACAAGTCAGTTTCCTCTGA
>RCUC01044492.1:0-12773 GCA_003697995.1 Taxidea taxus jeffersonii | reverse complement strand
AAATGAGCTTGTTCCATCAGCCCAAATACCCAAAGCCACGCATACCTATAGGATGAGGCACTGTGGTAGGCACCGCTAAGCATGAGATGAATTCATTTCTTGCTTAGCCTTTTCCTAAGGGGCCTGGAGCCAGTGCTAACATCGTGACCAGCCCCTATAAACAGGGCTGCCCCCCCCCCGGGGGGGCAGATTGAGGGCAGTGCCTTGCGCGTGTCTTTTGCTTCCCTTTTAATGACTCCTCTTGGAAGACCGTACTGATTTACGGTGGCCTCACCCCTTGCTGCTCGAAGGGTGGTCCACAGACCAGCATGGTCAGCTTGTTAGAAAGGCAGACCCTCAGCCCCCACCCCAGACCTCCTGACACAGAATCCACATTTTAACAAGATCCTCAGTTGATTAGTATGCACAGTGAAAATTCGAGAACTGTACTCGGTCACAGTCGTGTTAGGTGGTGTGTTCTCAGTTGTAACCCAAATAGGAGAAAGTCTTTCACAACCCACTGGGTACCACCACTGGCCTCTTGCTGTTGAGTGTAGTGAGACCCTGTTTTTGTTTTTTTATCCACTTTACTCCAGCCAGAAGTTAGCTGGAGAACATGTGTGGTGGAAAGGGAAAGGGCTGGAAGATTACCTACCAGTGAGGATCAGTGATTTCACTTGGAATTAGAAACCAAGACGGAGGTCATTGTCTGATAGATAGTTAGCTTCCAGTTGGGACTTTATCTGTTCCTTCCCAGGCATAAGCCAAAAGCCTGAGCAATGGAGGGAAAGTGGTCTTGCTTTTCTTCAGCCTTTTTGCTTAGAATACATAACTCTTCCTGTTAGGATACTTGCCCCATTGGCTCATTTTAGATAGCCGTCCCCTTTGGAGGGTTTTGTGCCTCCTGGTCCTGTTGATACACCGTTGCCAGAGTAAAGAGGTCTCTCTTCACATGTTACCTCCTTTCATCTTCAATTAAAAACAAAACAAAACATTGGGGCTCCTGGGTGGCTCAGTGGGTTAAAGCCTCTGCCTTCAGCTCAGGTCATGATCCCAGGGTTCTGGGATCGAGCCCCGCATCGGGCTCTCTGCTCAGCAAGGAGCCTGTCCCCCGCCCCCTCTGTCTCTGCCTTCCTCTCTGCCTACTTGTGATCTCTGTCAAATAAATAAAATCTTTAAAAAACAAAACAAGAAACCCCTATGAGGGTACTATTAACTCCATTTTACAGATGAGAAAACTGAAGTCTTAAAACATTCTATGACATGGCCAAGGTTGCAGGAGTCAGAAGTGAAGAGGCTAGAACCAGCCTCTGGCTCTTTCCAGCCTCCTGCAGAGTCCCTGGCACGTAAGCCAGGGCCACAGTCGGTATCACTGATTGATCAGAGTGCCAACTCTGAGTCTGGCCAACCTGGTATCATCCCAGGTGACTATGGAAATGTCCCTGGCTCCAGAAAAACAAGATTTTCAGACACGGCCCATTAGACCTGGTCACTTCGATTCCACTCAGCCCAAGTTAAATATGGCCAGTGCCGGTGGCTGGTGTCCCTCGATGGGAAAGGCAGGGGCAGGTGAATGGCCAGGCAACCTGGTCTCCTGAGACAGGTCAGTGGGTGGTGAGTCAGGGGGCTATAAACGGCCTATGGCCCCAGCCAGCACTCCCTGAATACTCAGCTGATGAAACCCCCTGTAAACCCTCTCTGGGCCCCTGCCTGCCTCAGGGAGGAGCACATCAGCCCTTCTCAGGGAGGGGGGGCCTCACTTGGCAGGCCCCAGGACCAGCATTGTGCACGGTCTGTTCCAGCTTTCATGGCTGGGCCCGGGCTCATGGGCTATATTGAGGGCTGAGTCACCAGCCTGCGCCTGAGTCAGGCCCCGATTTATCCTGGAGAGCAACAGGTTCGGGTTTCTGTGGGAGGGGGTGAGAAGGATGCCGGGAACCATCCTTGGCACTGGGCACCCTTGTCTGCCAACCATTCACTTACTCCCCTGGAGCCGCACACAAACCTCTCTTGTAGAGAGGGAAGGAGAGGGAGGAGAGAGAAGAGAGAGAGGGGAGAGAGGGAGAGGCTCTACTTGGGCGTTCTTTCTTCAGTCACCGGCTTCCCCTCTGAAATCCCCCTGCCCCATAAGAGGTGCCCTTAATTTACTGGGGGACCTCAGGTAATGCCCACAAAACAGGACCGTGAGCCAGCAGAGTTTGTAAAGAGTCTGTCCGCTTCAAGCAAACCCACCCTACCCCTTCCTCTCCTCCCCAGGAGCAATGTCTCAGATCTGTACCTTAGCTTCTTCATCAGGGCTTCAAAGACAACCTCACTGAACCCTGAGCTGGCACGTCAGACTGGGTATCAAATGCCTACCTTTTTACACACACACACATGCGCGCACACACTTCACTTTGAGACCCAGCTATGTGTCGTGTGTCTCCAGCTGGGCATCCCTCCACAGGAGAGCTCAGCCTCTCAAGCAGACGGTCAGCACTGATGCCCGATGGCTGGTGTTGGACAGGGGACAAAGGTGGCATGGGGGAATGAGCGTTCTGGGGATGGCGGGTGCCAACAGGAGAGTGGAATTCCTGAGCACCTCGTCACAGGCAGCCGACAGAACATGAGCCGCAGGGCCCAAGCTATTTATACCTCGCCTGTCACTATCAGGGCCCCCAGAGCTTCCCCCCTCCCAAGTCACATACAGCAGGTCCCTTTTCTGTTTCTGGTCCCTTCTCTGCTCCTCCCCCTCCCTACCTAATGAGAAGGGATAGAAATCATTCATGGACACCTTTTACCATAAGCACTGTCCCCCACAAAACCCCTGAAACTTGTTTCTGAGCTCCGGAACAGGGCCTGCCTTCATTCTGCCCTTGAAGAGACAGCCCTCAAAGATACCCACACTCCTATCTTCATGACGCCTGGGGGTATTAGAGGAATAAGAATGATTCCCAGAACCTTCCCAATTCCAATCACCACACAGTCTGAGTTGGGGACTCTCTGGCCCAAACTTACTGGGTCGAGAAGGATGGGGCAGCTGAGGAAGTTTGGCCTAAAAGGGGCACCAGGACATATGCCACGCATGTACGCCACAGAACTGCAGACCACATATTCTCCATACAAGTCCGTTCTGTGGCTCTTTCGCCTCACTCCAAGCAGCTCCACTGTCTGAGTGCCTCAGTTTCCTTGCTATCACCATACCGTAGGCCTCCAGCTACCCTTGACTTACCCTGAGCCCAGTCCTGCTTAGGCTTTTCTGGCTGGCTTGCTTGGGCTCTCCCTGCCCACCAGCCCTGTCACGTTTCCCCTTGGCTGTTCTGGGCTGGGCTCTCCCTGTTTCTGTCTGGCTAACCCGCCCTTTTGCTGGAAGGATCTGCCCGTGGCCCACATGGGCACATTGCCCAGGGGGCTCCCTGGCACAACGGGGCAGAGTCTCTCACTGCCCTCTCATCACCTTGGTTGAGTCAGACACAGGGGGAGTCGGGGTAGACACAGTCTGACTCACCAGGTACTCTTTTCCTGAGCTCAGCTTCATTCTGAGAGGATGAGGCCAAGCGGGCTGGTGACAGAGAATCTTGAGTCAGGGGCAGCCTCAGTCTTCCCCCTGGGACCCTGGGTTTGGGCTTCAAACTAGGCTTTTCTACCTGTAAAGTGGAGCACCCCCAAGCCTTCTCCCTGATTGGCCTGAGCAGTGTCACTGCTTCCTCTCAGTCCATCTGTACACAAGCACACACACTTCCTTTCCCCTGCAGGTGGACAATAGCCTGGGCCAAGAGCCAGGACTCCCAGGCCCTGTCAACGGCCCTGCCACCAATTCATCCAGAAAATTCTGTCAACACTGGTTCAGTGTGTTTGGTTCCAACCACTAGCCTCAGTTTCCCCATTTATCTCTTTGGTCCCAGAGCCTCTGAAAGGGGTGTATTTCATCTCGCCCCGGCAATGCTTAGTTTGGGGGTACTGGGTGCTTTCACCCCTCGTCTTCTATCTCTGCGATCCACGTCCACAGCACGGCAGTGGCGCGGAGACCGAGCCCCCAGCCTGGGCCGAAGACCCCGGCCGGTGCGGGGCGGGGGGTGGGGGAGCCCCTCCCGCCACCACCGGGACCGCGTGGGGGAGGGGAGGCAGGAGGCGGGGCCCGCCCGCTCGGCGCGGCCCCCACCCGCGGGCCGGGCGGCATTCCTGGGAGGCCGGCGCTCTGACGTGGACTCGGGGGCCGCAAGCGCGGCGTGGGGGGGCCGCGGCCCCGGGGGCTTCTTAAACCCCCCGCCCCGGCCCGGCCCGCACTTCCCGAGCACCGCTCCGCCCCCGGAGGGAGAGAGAAGGAGAGAGAGAGAGCGCGACCGAGGAGCGGAGGAGGCCCGCCGAGTCCCGCCAGCCAGGGCGCGAGAGAAGTTGATAGCGCAGCGCAGAGCGGCGGATCCCGCGGTCGCGCCCCGACAGCGCCCCGACAGCGCCCCGGCCCGAGCCCAGCCCCGGCCCAGCAGGCAGCCCAGTCCCCGCCCCAGCCCCGCGCCAGCATGATGAACAACAACGGCTACTCGGAGGCCGCGGGCCTCGGCCTGGGCGACGAGGTGGACGACATGCCGTCCACGGAGAAGGACCTGGCGGAGGACGCGCCGTGGAAGAAGATCCAGCAGAACACGTTCACGCGCTGGTGCAACGAGCACCTCAAGTGCGTGGGCAAGCGCCTGACCGACCTGCAGCGCGACCTCAGCGACGGGCTGCGCCTCATCGCCCTGCTCGAGGTGCTCAGCCAGAAGCGCATGTACCGCAAGTTCCACCCGCGCCCCAACTTCCGCCAGATGAAGCTGGAGAACGTGTCCGTGGCCCTCGAGTTCCTCGAGCGCGAGCACATCAAGCTCGTGTCCATCGGTCAGTGCGGGCGAGCAGGGCGCGGGCACGGCGGGGAGGGGTACCTGCCCCGAGGATGGGCCGGCCCGTGGGGGCAGCAGACACGGGGTGGGTGGGCGCGGGGAGCTGAGATGGGGCAGAGGGAGACAGGGACAGGCCCCTGGCCCCGGCTTGCTTTCCCGCACATTGACGCAGGCCACAAGGGCACTGCTGCACACAGGTCTGCCCCTATAGCGGCGTCCAGTGCTGGGGTCCCGACCTTACCGTTCCTAAGTCCTCCAGCTCAGCCTTCCCGCACACACTCCCATCAACCCAACTGGACTCATTGTCCCCTTTCTTGCCATTGGGCCATCCCAGCCCATGCTTGAGAAGACAGGGTCAGTGCCCATTACTGATTCCTAGGGGTGTCTACTCCCTAAACAAAACAAATAGCTTCTATGCCTCCCAGCACCTCCACAGGGGGAGGACCCTGCTGAAGACAGGTCCCAACCCCTGCCCATCCAAGGGCTGGGAGACAGAGGGGGCCAGGCAGGCATGGGGCCGGGGCCCTCTGTAGGCATGTGCTCAGCAGCTGGGTTCAGGCCCCTGGGCCAGAGCAGGCCGGGCTCAGCCTCAGAAACCTAAAAAGGCACTGAGCGAGTGCAGAGAATCTTAACCCCTGCCTGTCCACCTCCCGCTTCAGCCTGCCTGGGAGGGGGCTCCCCCAAGTCCATGCCAGGCCCCAGCCCACCCCCTAGGCCCGGATTGGCTGCAGCTAACCGTCTGGGTTGAGGGGAGGGAGGACAAGGCCTGTAGAAGGGAGGAAGTCATTGAGTGTAACCAGATTTGGAAGGTGTATCAGTGCTGGTGGGGGTGGGGAGGCACTCCAGGCTTCCAAGCCCAGCGGGAGATCTGAGGGTGGGCTCTGAGTGGCCCGAGGCTGCTCCTCCCCTTCCAGCCCCGCAGTGCTCCCTGCTCGGATAGGAACCTGGGAAGACCCCTACCCTCTACCCCTGGGACGACCCCCTACCTCCCACCCTGTGGTGAGCTCCTCCGAGTCTTGCTGTGATTTACAGGAAAGGGCCCCTTGGGGTGCATCCCAGGGCCCCAGGAGAAGAGTTTCACACCGGGTCAGGTGCCTTCCCCCACCAGGGTACCCCAGAGACTTCTCTAGATAACTGAATGTCTGTCCACCCCCCACTCTCCCTCAGGGCATCTCTAGGCCTCCTGAATTAGCAGCTGAAGTCAGTCCGGGGCCCTTTGCCCTGTCCAGTCCCTTCTCTAGGCCTTACCCCTCCTGCCCCAATACTGCCCCCTCACCCCACCCTCTCTGGCCTGGAAATAGCCCTGCCTCCGTGACACAGCAGATGTCTCTGAGCTTTCCAGAAGGACAAGCCTGAGGACAGGGGGTGGGGGAGGGGACCCTGGTGTTTGTAGTGGGGCTGAGGGCTACATGAATGTGTGTGTGTGTGTGTGTGTGTGTGTGTTGGGGGGCATCAGGCAGTGTGTGGGGGAAGTCAGAGACAAGTCAGCTCTGGGGCTGTCATCCCCCTTGAATGCTGGGATTTGACGACGGGACTGACTGTCCCAGGTGGGGTCTCAAGGCGGGGTGCCCGGGGCCTTACTGGGACTTTATAGGAAACTGCAACCTTCCCCTCCCTTCCCCATTGCGGGGGTGGCCGGCCCCTCTCCAGGCCTCATCCTTCCTAAATGCACCTCTCCCCTCCCCCATGACGGTGCCTGGCTCTGGCCCCTTGGCTCAAGTGTGGAGGGGCCGGCTCAGAGTAGAGGGGGAAGAAGCAAAAGATGGTTTGGGGGTGGGAGGGATGCTCCTCCGTTCCCGCTGAGAGGAAGGGGAACTGTTCCCCATTTGGGCCAAGTGGCTGACTCGCGCTGATGAGATAAGCTGTCAGCAATTCGGGGCTGGGCCTGAGGCTGAGGGGGGGAGGGGGCACCGGCAGTGGGGCTGCTCAGCCCTTCAGGGAGGTGTAAAGGGATTCCCCATCAGGGGGGGGCATTCTGCTTCCTCTGGTTCCCTCTGGCCCACGTAGTGGTGGGAAGGGACTGGCGGGGGGGCCTCCATTGGGCATTGTCTCAGGACTGAAATGGAGCATCTGGGCACCCGGGAGGGGGTCAAAAAGACTCCCCCCTTCCCTTTCTAGGAGTAGCCTGGGAGCTGGGAGCCAAGAAGTCCACCTGAGGAAGGGGTGCTCAGCATAGGTTGACGAGCTGTGTGCCCTTACCCCAGCACCCCGACCCAGCCCCCACCACCCCCTCAGCCCCTCCAAACAAAGAGGCCTAATGAGCTCTGTGCCGCAGCTGTTCCCCAGTTGCTATTCCTTCTAGAGCCAACAGCTGAGGGAGGGGTTGGAGGGGGCAGCAGCTGTGCCGGCCCCTCCCTCGCCCAGGCCCTCTCTCCTCCCCCTCCTCTTGAGGCCTGGGGTGGCCTCTGGGACTGGCTGTCAGGCTCCTCCCACCCCCTTGGGGGTGTCCCCAGGCCGGAGACGAAGTGGTGGCTCCGGTGTGAGGGAGGACTCCTGGCTTGATTGGAGCTCCCCTCTCCTGCCTGGCCTGGGGGGCGGGGGTGGGTAGGGAGGGGAAGGTCATTCCTCCAGAGCGAGACTCCAGGCCCCTCTCCTGCCCCAGGCCGCAGTGGACCACTTGCTGTTTGGCCCAGGGCCAGTTCCTGGGGAGAAACTTACCCCTGAAGCAAATAAGAATGACACCCCCTCCCACCCAGCAACCTCAGGGCCTGCCTCCCAGAAATCTGGCCCCAGTTTGCAAGAAACGCCCCCGGGTGTGTGCGCACCGGCTTTGGAGGCTGTGGGGGTGGTGAGAGGCGGAGGGGCACTGGGTGTCAAGACTGAGTGAAAGTCTTGCGGACCGTGTGTTTGCGAGAGCGCCCGGAGCACCGGGGAGGCCGGGAGGGAGTGTGTCATGGAATCTGAAAGCTGCCAAACCATTGTGCGGCGGCCGAGCCAGGGGGGGAGTGGGGGCGGGCTGGGGAGCTGCCGGGGAAGGAAGGATGAATCAGTGAAAGGGTGGGGGAGCCAAGGGGGCTAGAGCTTGGGGCCAGAGGGACACACAGGCTGAGATTCTCCCTTGGGGGGGGGGCTGGTGGGCGGGTGGGGTGGGGGACCCTGGAGTTCCTCAGACCTTTGGTCTCCTAGCTCCTTTCTCCCAAGATCGAGAGGAGAAGGAAAAGATGTGTTAAGTGTGTGTGTGTGTTGGGGGGTGCCTCCAGCCCCACCCTCTGCTATCTCTCAGGCAACACCAGTAAACAAGGTTGACTCTCCCTGCCCCCTCCCTAAAAGTGGTGTTCAGGGAAGCTGATGGATTTCAGTCCTGCACTGTCCTTATAAATAAGCTGGTTTGCAAAGATCTATACTCTAGTCCACCTTAGGCTCCTGGATCTTTCTCTCTGGCTGTCGAAGGAGAACTAGGTCCCCCAGATCTTGGGGAGGGGGTTCTGGCATTCCTCCAAGGAGGGGATGGGTGGGGAGTCTGAGCTTCCCAGACTTGAGTCCACATGGGTGACATTCTTCCTGGCTCGTGTGAAATCCCACCAGCCCCAGCATTTAAAAACATGATTTTCAAGCCTTACCCGAGTTTGCACTGTACCCCCTCCCTCCTTCCCGAACTTTGTTCCAAAAGCCTTTTATGGTGTTCAGAGGAGAATTTGGCTGGAACCAGGTTAGCTTTATTCCTCTCCAAATTAAGTTTTTAAAATATGCATCCATTCAACCAGTATTTATTGAGTGGAAGTAAATACTGATAAATAAATAAATACAGCTGAGCATAGAGTAATAAAATACTATCTAGTGTGAAAGAAGCCAGACAAAAAGAGCACATACTATAGGATCCCATTTGTATAAAACTCCAGAAAATGCAAAAGAATCCATAGTAACCAAGGGCGGACCAGTTGTTGCCTGGGAAGGACGGACCAAGAGGGGCGGCCAGAGGGATCACAAAGGATCTCATGTGAGGAAATTTGGGGAGAGATGAGTATTTTTATGATGTGGTGATGGCATTAGGGGCATGTACAGTTGTGTACTCGAATATGGGCAGTTCGCTGGGTGGCAGGCATACCTTAATAAAACTGTTAAAAAGTGAAACAAGGGACGCCTGGGTGGCTCAGTGGGTTAAGCCTCTGTCTTCAGCTCAGGTCATGATCTCGGGGTCCTGGGATCGAGTCCCGCATCGGGCCCTCTGCTTAGCAGGGAGCCTGCTTTCCCCTCTCTCTCTGCCTGCCTCTCTGCCTACTTGTGATCTCTCTGTGTCAAATAAATAAACAAAATCTTTAAGAAAAAAAAAAAAGGTGAAACAAAACAGCGTTCTGCCCCCAGGAGGCTTACAATCCTAGATAATTGCCCCGGTGCCTGCAGCCTGATGGAGGCCCGTGTCCCACAGGTGAAAGTACCTGTTGCGGGAGCATTTTGGGAAGCAGCCTCCCTGAGAAGGGAGGGACCTGGAAATGTTAGGCTTCTGGGTCCAGCCTCCTCAGAGGGTGAGACTGGTAGGCAGAGAAGGGGGCAGGTTCCAGAATCAGGCGTTCCGGCCCACCCCCTCAACCCCCTCCCCCGGCCCCCAGGGCTCTAAGGGCAGCTTGCTGAGCCCCCGCTGTCCTCTCCGCTCTGCAGACAGCAAGGCCATCGTGGATGGGAACCTGAAGCTCATCCTGGGTCTCATCTGGACGCTGATCCTGCACTACTCCATCTCCATGCCCATGTGGGAAGACGAGGATGACGAGGATGCCCGCAAGCAGACCCCCAAACAGCGTCTGCTCGGCTGGATCCAGAACAAGGTGCCCCAGCTGCCCATCACCAACTTCAACCGTGACTGGCAGGACGGCAAGGCTCTGGGCGCCCTGGTGGACAACTGTGCCCCTGGTGAGTGGGCCGGTGGGCCCATCATGGAGCCCTTCGCTGGTGGTGGTGAGGCCTGTGCTTGTCAGAATGGCGGTCTCAGGGCTGGGAGAGTTGGAGTGCATGGGGGGCCTGCCCCCTGCTTCAGCCCAGAGTCCTTGCTGGCATCAGGCCCTTCGTGATGGGTAGTGTCAGATCCCTTAGCTGCAGCGAAAGGTTCAGAGTTCCTCCTTTTACAGACAGGGACACTGAGGTCCAGAGAGGGCCAGTGACTTGTCCAAGATCACACAGCTTTATGTGGCAGAATCAAGCTAGAGCCCAAGGCCTCAGCTTCCTCCTCCATGAGCTTCGTACTTTGCCACAGGGTTACCATTTCTGCTGAGCTGAGAGAACGGAAGTGTGGTAGAACTTGTAGCAAGAAAGCCAGGAGCTCGACCCGGAGGAGGTTCTTTGTGAGACCCCAGGAGATGCTTGAGGGGGAGCCGAGGCTGGTGGGGCACCCCCTGGTGGCCAGTGGCCCCACCCTGCCCCCTCTCACTGTAGGCCCTGGCCTAGTCAGGTGGGGAGACGAGGAGACAGAGGCATCACAGAATAGTGCCCTGCCCCACAGGCAGCTCCCCCTCTGACCATCACCTCCCAAGCAGATAGGTCGTCTTCTAACTGGGCTACTAGCCCCTTTTGAGAGTCCTCCCCCAGCCTAGGGTCAGCCGGGGAGCAGGGGGTGGGAGGCGGGGGCACTAGCCACTTGGGAAGCATTCCCAGCTGCTGAGCCATTGCCCACGGCTGGTGAGGCCGCCAGCAGTGAGCTCAGCTGTTCCGGTGGTCATGGATTCCAGCCTTTGAGCCGGCCCCCTCCCAACCAGTGAGCATCACCCCTTCTCCAGCTCTGGCCCAGACCAAGCACCCCCTCACCTCTGCACCCCTCGACAGGAGTGATTTGGAGCCACCTTAGCATTCTTTCCATTAGGAGGGATGGGTTTTGACTGGCCACAGAGGAGACCCCATCCTCTGAAAACATGCCCTTAAGTGCCTCAGTTTCCCCAAGTGCTCAGTGAGGAAGGAGAGAGTGTCTCTTGCCCTAAAGCTGATGTGGAAAGTGCCTGGGGCTCTAGGGCTTGAGGCCAGCTGTGAGAAGGCCTTCTGGGGGGACAGGTCCGGAGCATGTGCAGGATGAGGCCTCCGATCTCCCCTATGCACTCCTGGAGCAGCTGGGATGAGGGGGAGTCCTCACAGGGTCTGTGCTGGGGCCCTGGGCAGCCAGGAGGCCGACTGGCAGGGCTGGTGCCAGGCTGCGTCAGCCAAGGCAGAAAGGCCTCATTGTTGGTTCTCGGGGTGGGGGGGTGGGGGGGGCGGGCTGTGCCTCTCAACAGTGATGGGCATCCCAGCCGATGGGCCCGAACGTAAGGGGTCAGCAGGAACCTGGCCTGTCAGAGGCCTCAAGCCAGGTGGTGGTGGGTGTGACTCCGCAGCATGTGAGACTCTCGGATGCGAAGATGCTCTGCATTCTGATTGGCTGCTCTCCCCTAATTGTCATCTCCCTCTGCCGTCTCTCCAGGCCTCTGCCCTGACTGGGAGGCCTGGGACCCCAACCAGCCTGTGGAGAACGCCCGGGAGGCCATGCAGCAGGCAGATGACTGGCTCGGGGTGCCCCAGGTACACGAGCAGATGGGGTGGGGGGAGAGTAGAGGGCCAGAGGGCCCCAGATGCATTTTGGGGCTCTGAGGAGGCCCAGTCAGGCCGTGGGAGAGAAGGGAGGTTGCTAGGCCAAGGGCACCCTGTAACCCCCTTCCTCCCTGTGGCAGGTGATTGCCCCCGAGGAGATTGTGGACCCCAATGTGGATGAGCATTCTGTCATGACCTACCTGTCCCAGTTCCCCAAGGCCAAACTCAAACCTGGGGCCCCTGTTCGCTCCAAGCAGCTGAACCCTAAGAAGGCCATTGCCTACGGGCCTGGTAGGTGCTAAGCCCCTGACTGTCTTCCCTGGGTGGCTGGGGACACCCTAGAGTGGAGTGCCCTAAGTACCCTGGCCCTGCCTTCCGCCCCTCAGGCATCGAGCCCCACGGCAATACGGTGCTGCAGCCCACCCACTTCACCGTGCAGACAGTGGATGCCGGCATGGGAGAGGTGCTGGTCTATATCGAGGACCCCGAGGGCCACACTGAGGAGGTATGGAGAGCGTCTGGGGACAGGAGGGATTGGCATGGGCTTGGAGCCAGAGATCACAGGCTAACAGGGATGGCCTGGAGACAGCCACCAGCGCTCGCTCTTGTGCTGGGACTGGGGGAGGCGTCGCCATGGGGGGCGCCAGGCACTGTGGGGGCAGAAGGGGCTATGGCCACTTTGACTTCCAATCTTTTTCCTTCCCAATAGGCCAAGGTGGTTCCCAACAATGACAAGAACCGCACCTACACAGTCTCCTATGTGCCCAAGGTCGCTGGGCTGCACAAGGTAGCTCCCGGCAGACCCTCTCCATTCCAGTCCCGTGCTTAGCTCTGGCTGAGTGGACCCCCCTTCCTGCAGTTTGCACCACCCCTCACCCCAGCACACCCAGAGGCCCGCCTCTCCCCGACCTTGGCTCCGCTCTGCCTGCCCACTCCTCTCAGAACTGCTTTCCCCAAGAAGCTAAAGCTTGCCCCCTGTCCCCAGGTGACCGTGCTCTTTGCCGGCCAGAACATCGAACGCAGCCCCTTTGAGGTGAACGTGGCCATGGCCCTGGGGGATGCCAATAAGGTGTCAGCCCGTGGCCCTGGCCTGGAGCCTGTGGGCAATGTGGCCAATAAACCCACCTACTTTGACATCTACACAGCGGGTAAGGACAGGCCCCAGCAGGGTGGCGGCCCGGCAGTCCGTGACCACATGGGGTGACATGGATGGGGGCCCTGGGGCAGAGGGGGGTGGGTGGGCCCAGAGTAGGGGAGCTCTGTGTGCCTGGAGCAGGGGTGCTCACAGCCTTTGTGCCTGGCAGGGGCTGGGACTGGTGATGTTGCTGTGGTGATCGTGGACCCGCAGGGCCGGCGGGACACAGTGGAGGTGGCCCTGGAGGACAAAGGCGACAGCACATTCCGATGCACATACAGGCCTGTGATGGAGGGGCCCCACACTGTGCATGTGGCCTT
>RCUC01044486.1:0-13162 GCA_003697995.1 Taxidea taxus jeffersonii | reverse complement strand
CAACAAGGAAACAGTGTTTTTGTAAATCAACAAGTAAACAGTGGCTCTGAATGACACATTGGACCAGATGGATTAACACATATATACGTGGAACATTCTATCCTGAAACAGCAGAATATACATTCTTTTCAAGTATACACAGAACATTCTACAGAAGAGAGAACATAAAATAAGTTTCAGTAAATAGAAAAAGACTGAAGTCACACTATGCATCTTTTCTGAACATAATTCTATGAAACAAGAAATTAACCACAAGAAAAAAATCTGGGAAGAAGACAAATATATGGAGGTTAAATATCATGCTACTAAACAATGAATGGGTCAACCAAGACATCAAAGAAGACATAAAAAATTACATGGAAACAAATGAAAATGAAAACACAATGGTCCAAAATCTTTGGGACTCAGCAAAAGCTGTTCTAAGAGGGAAGTTTATAGCAATACAGGCCTATCTGAAAAAGCAAGAAATATCTCAAACAACCTAACCAAACACCTAAAGGAGCTAGAAGAACAAAACCCCAAGCCAGCAAAGAAAGGCAGTAATAAAGATGATAACAAAGAAACATATAACCTACCAAAACTAAAGGAGGAAGAATAGAAAATTTGAACAGATTACAAGAAATGAAATTGAATCAGTAATCAAAACTGATTCAATTCAAACTCCCCCAAAACATAAGCCCAGCACCAGAAAGCTTCATAGGTGAATTCTACCAAACCTTTAAAAAAGAGTTACTACCTATTCTTTTCAAACTACTCCAAAAAATGTAAGAGGAAGGAAAATTCCCAAATCCACTCTATGGCCTCATAGACAAAACCAGATAAAGACAGCCCCAAAAAGTTAACTACAGACCAGCTTCTCTCATAAATATAAAAGTTCTCAGCAAAACATTAGCAAACCGAATCCAAGAATACATTAAAAAATCACACCACAATCAAGAGGGGTTTATTCTGAGAATGAAAGTTCAATATTTGCAAAACAATGTGATATGTCATGTCAATAAGAGAAAGGATAGGGACGCCTGGGTGGCTCAGTTGGTTAAGCGGCTGCCTTCGGCTCAGGTCATGATCCCAGCGTCCTGGGTTCGAGTCCCACATCCGGCTCCTTGCTCAGCAGGGAGCCTGCTCCTCCCTCTGCCACTGCCTGCCTCTCTGTCTGCCTGTGCTCGCTCTCTCTCTCTCTCTAACTAATAAATAAATAAAATCTTAAAAAAAAATTAAAAAAAAAAAAGAGAAAGGATAAAAAGCATATGATCATTCCAATAGATGTAGAAAAAGCATTTGATAAAATATATCATTCATTCATATAAAAACCCTCTGCAATGCAGGTTTAGAGGGAACATACCCCATATAATAAAGGTGAAAAATCCACAGCCAATATCATACTCAATAGTGAAAAATAGAGCATAGAAGTCCTAGCTACAGCAATTAAACAACATAAAGAAATAAAAGGCCTCCAGGGACTCATGGGTGGCTCAGTAGGTTAAGCCGCTGCCTTTGGCTCAGATCATGATCACACGGTCCTGGGATGGAGTCCCGCCTGCATCAGGTTCCTTGCTCATGGGGGAGCTTGCTTCTCTCTCTGCCTCTGCCTGCCACTTTGCCTGCTTGTGCTCTCTCTCTCTCTGACAAATAATTAAATAAAATCTTAAAAAAAAAAATAAAAGGCCTCCAAACTGGGAAGGATATTTGCAGATAATATACTATATATACTATATATATATGTATATATATATATGTATACACTATGTGTATGTGTACACACACACACACACACACACACACCCTAAAGACTCTACCAAAAAACTGCTGAAACTGATAAATGAAGTCAGTGAAGTCACAGCATACAAAATCATTGTACAGAAATCTGCCGCTTTCCTATACACTAATAACGAAGCAGCAGAAAGTGAAATTAAGAAAACAATCCCAATTACAATTGTACCAAAACAAAAAAAAAAATCTAGAAATAAGTTTAACCAAAGAGCTGAAAGACCTGTACTTTGAAAACTATAAAACACTGGTGAAAGAAATTCAAGATGACACAAAGAAATGGAAAGACATTTTACATTCATGGGTTGGAGGAACAAATACTCTTAAAATGTCTATATCCCTCAAAGCAATCTACAGATCAAATACCAACAGCATTTTTCACAGAACAAAAATGAACAATCTTAAAATTGTATGGAATGCAGAAGACCTCAAATAGCCAAAGCGATCCTGAGAAAGAAAAACAAAACTGGAGATTTCACATTTCTAGATTTCAAGTTATATTATAAAGCAGTAGTAATTAAAACAGTATGGTACTGGCATAAAACCAGACAGATAGATCAATAGAATAGAATAGAATAGAATAGAATAGAATAGAATAGAATAGAAAACCCAGAAGTGAACCCACAATTACATGGTCAATCTTCAATGAAGGAGGAATCAATATGCAATGGGCAAACGATAGCTTCTTCAACAACTGGTATTGGGAAAACTGGACAGCTACATTCAAAACAAAAAAACAAAACAAACTCCCCCCCCCCAAAAACAACAGGACCACTTTCTTACACCATATAGAAAAATAAATTCAAGATGGATTAAATGGGGCACCTGGATGGCATGGCCAGTTAAGTATCCAACTTTTGATCTCAGCTCAGGTTTTGATCTGAGGGTCATGAGTTCAAGCCCTCCACTGGGCTCCATGCTGGGTGTGGCACCTACTTAAAAATAAGTAAGTAAATAAATAAAACCAAAAACAAACAAAAAAACCCCAGATGGATTAAAGACCTAGATAAGAGACCTGAAATCATAATAATCCTAGAAGGTAACACAGGCAGTGATTTCTTCCAAATCAGCCATAGCAACTTCTTTCTAGATACATCTCCTGAGGCAAGGGAAATAAAAGCAAAAATAAAGTAATGGGACTTCATCAAAATAAAGATTTTCTGCACTGTGGAGGAAAATTAACAAAACTACAAGGCAACATATCAAATGAAGAAGATCTCTGTAAATGACATATCCAATGACGGGTTAGTATCCAAAATATATAAATAACTGAAATAACCTGGGGTGCCTGGGTGGCTCAGTCAGTTAAGCATCTGACTCTTGATTTCACTCAGGTCACGATCTCAGGGTTGCCTGGCATCTGGCTCCATGCTCAGAGAGGAGTCTGCTTCTCTCCCTTTCCCCCTGCGTGTGTGTGAACACTTTCTCTCTCTAAAATAAATAAGTGAATCTAAAAAAAAAAAAAAAAAAAGAACTGATACAACTCAACACCCAAAAACAAATAAATAATCCATGGGCAGAAAACATGAATAGACATTTCTCCAAAGAAGACATACAAATGGCCAACAGACATATGAAAGGATGTTCAACATCACTGGTCATTGGGGAAATGCAAATCAAATTTACAAGGAGAGTGGGGCACCTAGATAGCTCACTTGGTTAAGGGGCTGGTTCTTGATTTCAGCTCAGGTTATGATCTCAGGGTCTTGGAATCAAGCTGCATTGGGCTCCCTGCTCATCAGGGAATCTGTTTGAGGATCCTCTCTCCCTCTCTCTCTTGCATGTGCACAAACACTCTCTAAAATAAATCAATAAATCCCTTTTTAAACAAATTTTATTTATTTGACAGCGAGAGAGGGAACACAAGCAAGACCCTGGCATCATGACCTGAGGTGAAGACATATGCTTAAGGACTGAGCCACTCAGATGCCCCTAAATCAGTAAATCTTAAAAACAAAACAAAACAAAACAAAAAAGCCCTAAGAGGAGAAACCACCTCACACCTGTTGGAATAGCTAAAATCAAAAATACAAGAAATAGCAGGTGTTGGTGCAGATGTGAAGAAAAAGGAACCCTTGTGCACTGTTGGTGGGAATGCAAATTGGTGCAGCTACTGTGGCAAAGTGTGAAGATTCCTTACAAAATTAAAGATAGAACTGCCCTAGGATCCAGTAATTGCACTACTGAGTTTTTACCCCCCAAATACAAATACACTAAGTTAAAGGGATACATGCACCCCTATGTTTACTGCAGCATTATTTACAATAGCCAAATTATGGAAGCAGCTCAAGTGCTCTTTGACAGATCAACAGATAAAGATGTGGTGTATATATAGATAATGGAATACTATTTGGCCATAAAAAAGAATGAAATCTTGCCATCTGCAATGATATGGAGGTGCTAGACAGCATCATGCTAAGTGAAATAGTCAGAGAAAGACAAATATTATATGATTTCACTCAAACAAAAATATCCCTTCCTCATGTCCTGTCATAGTCTAAGTGTTCCTCTGAAGAAAGAACAAACAAAAAAGGAAACTTAAGAAAAGTCAGGGTAACAAAATTAAGAAAATAAAGGTAGAAATGGATAAACAAAATCCATTAATAAATGGAAGCATAATAAAACACGAAATCAAGTATTTATTCATTAAGTAAAAACAGATTTTAAAAAATCCTTTAGTGGAGACCCAAGCCTCCATCCCCCACAAAACGATTAACAACTAAAGAGCTATATGTGAAGAAAAACAGTTCTGGGAGAGCGCTGGAATCCACTCAAGATATGTAAGCAACACAGAAAACCCTGAGAACTACAAAAGAGAAAGATAACTTCATTCATCTGTATCATCCTACCAAGGTGACATTGCTCAGAGCCAAGAGGAAACTTCCCAGCTAGAAAGAGTTCCCTTCACCAGGTAATAAGAATGGGATGAGTGACCAGCTTACCTAGCCTTTTGGGGCACTGCATGAAGGTCCCATTTTAGTTTCACTTTGTACTGACAAGCTGAGATGTACAGAGATGGCTAGGAACAAGGAAGAGAGGTGGCATCTACCAAGAGCAGCCATGTAGTGGGAGTGATTGTGGTTCATAGTGACCTGCTCTACAAACTCACCTGTGACTGGTGTCCTGCATCACCAGACAAGGAATCACAGCATGCTCCAGTGTCGCTCTACCCAAATAAGTCTTCCCTTACTGAAGTCAGTCCAAAAAGTCTCTAAGAAGTGATTCTTTTTTCAGGTGTGTAGACACCTACTGAAGGCTACAGGGATCACCAAGAATCAGGAAAAATGTCTCCCTCGAAGAAATATAGTAAACCTTTAGTAACTGGCCAAAAAAATTGAGAACTAAGAATTGCCCAACAAAGAATTCAAAATAATTGCTCTATAGATGCTCTGACAGCCACAAGAGAAGAGAGATAAGCAATTTAATGTATCAGGAAAACAAAAAGAACAAAATGAGAAGTTCAATAAAGAGAAAACAAAAAGGAACCAAAAAGGTTTTGGTGCTAAAGAATACAATGAGTGAACTGAAGAATTCAACAGAGAGGAGCTTCAACAGACTAGACCAAGCAGAAGAAAGAATACGAGAGCTTGAAGACTGATACTGGAAATTAGCTAATTGGAGGAGAAAGAAAGTGAAAAGAATGAAGGCAGCCTATGGAACTTCTGGGACACCAAATAGAAATAATGTATGCATCATTATAGTCTCAGAAGGAAAAAGGAGGGAGAAAGGAGTGGAAAGCTTATTTAAAGAAGTAATGGCTAGAGGACTTTGGGAATATGGTAGAGTCGGACAAGCTCACCTTGTCCCCTGCACACAACTGGATAATACTCACATCAGTGTAAATAACCCAGAAAATGACCCAAAGACTGGCAGAACAGACTCTCCACAGTTAAATGTAGAGAACAGGTGACATCAAAGTGGGTAGGAAGGGTAGAGATGCAGTCAAAGCCACAAGGCTGTCTGTAGAAAGGAAGGATGTAGACAGGCTGACACTCACTCCAGGCACAGGGAACCTCTACTAAGAAGATGAATCTCTGTAACACTTTGCTTTGAAAACCAGAGGGGCCTAATTTTGCAAGTTCTTACAATCAGTGGGCTTAACATCTGGAACTTTAAAAATCAGTGGGCCTGGCTGTCCAAGAGCTGGAGGTCAACAGAAACCTGAGTCCCTACCCTTAAACAGCACAACAAAGAGCCCTGTGTGGAGAAAAAGCACAGAAACAGCAGTTGGAAAATTGCCTAAAGTATACAGGAAGGGGATTTACTTACTAGTCTCAGAGTATGTGTTGGAGGACTAGGGATCTTTTGGAGTGGAGGGATCTTTAGGAGACTTTTCCAGGAACAAAGGAGGTGGCAAGTGTCATTTACCTCCCCCATACTCCTAGCCTAGACACACAGACAACTATGGGAATCAGTGCAGTGCTAATACTTTCCACTTAGCTTGCTAACAGTGCATGCCCCTCCTTCTACAGACCTACCCCCTCTGACCTGGCAGGTCCCCTCCTGAGCAGACCAGTGTAGACCTTGCTGGCACTATGCCCCACCACCTCTTTCTCCTGAGGACTGGTCCCCTCCAGCTCTGTGGCAGTTTTCTAAAGTGGCTCCAGGCATCTTCCCACAACAGACCTACACAAACCTTGCTAATGCTATGCCCCTGCCCCTGTATGCTCCTGAAGACTGAGCCCCCTCCAATATGCCCTTGGCCAGGGCCCATCTGAAACAAAGCCATAAGCCTGGCAGTGTGCAAGCAGCCCTGACAGATAGCAGCATCACTCTAAAGTGACTTTTGTCCTAGGATGAGGGGAAGATAAACCAGACACATCAGTCCTACTGCAGCCCTAGAAGTGGGCTGGGGGCAGACATTGGGTTTGACTACAGGCCCTGCCCATCAATGAAAGTTTTTCAGGTGACAACACAGGGAAGGGTGCTCTGCATTTTGCTGCTACTGCATCTCTGGCAAACACCTGGTCTGACTCAAATCAAGCCTAAGCAGCCCCCAACTGATCCACTTATAACACATAAACAAACCCCTGCCCACAAAGGCAAAGAAAACCATTGCAGATGACTGGTCTGAAGGCAAACACTGCTCAGCCACAGCAGTAGGATGCATACAACACACATAAGAGACCCCTCTGAAGCACCAGATGAACAGGGGGACAATGCACAGCAGGGCACTACAGAACCTCTTCTTCATTAAGTCCATTACTTTCAAGAGCAGGAGACGTGGCTGACTTACCTAATGTACAGAAATAGACATAAAGGAAAAAAGAAAAAAAGCCAGACACAGAGAGTTGGAGCAAATGAACAGCAGACAATTATATCCCAAATGAAAGAGACAAAATCATAGCGAGAGAGCTAAATAAAATGATAATATGCCTGACAGAGAACTTAAAAGTCATCATCATAAAAATACTTATGAACATGAGAAAAGAGTGGAGTACCTCAGTGAGACCCTCAAAAGAGAGACAGAAAACATAAAAAAGAACCAAACAGAAATGAAGACTTCAATAAATGAAAATAAAAATACAATAAATGGAATAAATAGTAGACTAGAAGCAGCAGAAGAATGGATCACTGACCTGAAGAACAGATAATGGAAAGTCATCAAGCTGAATTGGAGAGAGAGAGAAAAAAATGTAAATAGCCTTAGAGAACTCGGCAACACCATCAGTGTAATAACATTCACATTACAGGGATTCCAGAAAGAGAGAAAAGGGGCAGAAAATTTATTTGAAGAAATGAAAGCCAAATCTGAGGAAGGAAACAGAAATCCAGGGCCAAGAGACAGAGAGAGCCCCCAAGAAACCAGCCTAAGAAGGTCCACATCAAGACACATAGTAATTAAAATGACAAGAAGTAGAATTTTAAAAGCAGCAAGAGGGACGCCTTCGGCTCAGGTCATGATCCCAGCGTCCTGGGATCGAGTCCCACATCGGGCTCCTTGCTCGGCAGGGAGCCTGCTTCTCCCTCTGCCTGTCACTCTGTCTGCCTGTGCTCGTTTGCTCTCTCTCTCTCTGACAAATAAATAAATAAAATCTTTAAAAAAAATAAAATAAAAGCAGCAAGAGAAAAGAAAAGAGCTACATAAAAGGGGAACCCTATAAGGCTATCAGTGGATTTTTCAGCAGAAACTTTGCAGGCCAGAATGGTGTGCTGAATTCAAAGGGCTGAAAGAAAAAAACCTGCAATCAATACTCTATTCAGAAAGGCTACCATTTAAACTAGAGAGAAGATAGTTTCCCAGACAAACAAGTTAAAAAGGAACTCATCACCACTAAACTATCCCTACAAGAAATGTTGGGGCGCCTGGATGGCTCAGTGGGTTGAGCCTCTACCTTCGGCTCAGGTCATGATCTCACGGTCCTGGGATTGAGCTCTGCATCGGGCTCTCTGCTCGGCAAGGAGCCTGCTTCCCCCTCTCTCTGCCTGCTTCTCTACCTGCTTGTGATCTCTCTCTCTCTCTCTGTCAAATAAATAAATAAAATCTTAAAAAAAAAAGAAGAAGAAGAAGAAGAAATGTTAAGGGGGCAGGGGAAGTGTATGCCTGGCTGGCTCAGTTGGTACAGCATGCAACTCTTGATCTTGGGGGTCATGAATTCGAGCCCCATGGTGGATGTGGAGACTACTTTAAAAAAAAAAAAGAAAAAGAAAAAAAAAGAAATGTTAACGGGAACGTTTTAGGAAAGAAAAGACCCTAAGTAGAAGAAAAGGAGAATGCACAAAAGCAGTAAGATTAAGTATATCTATATAAAGCAGGCAAGGGCTTACAAAATAAAAGTAGTAAAGTATGAAACCATATATCTTAAATGTAAGGATGGGAGACGAATAATTAAATAAGCCAGTTAAAGAAAGACAAATACCAAATAGTTTCACTCATATGTGAAATTTAAGAAACAATGAACAAAGGACAAAAGAGATAAAGCAAAAAAAAAAAAAAAAAAAAGAGACTCAACTATAGAGAACAAATTGATGGCTTCCAGAGAAGAAATGTGTAGGGGGATGGGTGAAATAGGTGAAGGGATTAAGAACACACTTAATGGGGCACCTGGGTGGCTCAGTGGATTAAGCCTCTGCCTTCGGCTCAGGTCATGATCTCGGGGTCCTGGGATCGAGCCCTGTGTTGGGCTCTCTGCTCAGCGGGGAGCCTGCTTCCTCCTCTCTCTCTGCCTGCTTCTCTGCCTACTTGTGATCTCTGGCTGTCAACTAAATAAATAAAATCTTTAACAAACAAACAAACACACTTAATAATGACAAACACTGAATAATGTACAGAATTACTGAATCACTATATTGTAAACCTGAAACTAATATAACTCTGTATGTAACTATCCTGGTATTAAAAAAAAGAAGAGATATTATTGAAATAAATATATAAAGAAATAATGGGTGAAAACTCCCCAAATGTGGGGAAAGCACTCTACCTCCAAGTTAAAGCTAACAGGTGACCTAAAAATTTTAATACAAAAAGATCTTCTCTTTTAATACAGAAAGACCTGTGTAAAATAAAAAAAAACAACAAAACAGGGACGCCTGGGTGGCTCAGTTGGTTAAGCGGCTGCCTTCAGCTCAGGTCATGATCCCAGCGTCCTGGGATCGAGTCCCACATCGGGCTCCTTGCTTGGCAGGGAGCCTGCTTCTCCCTCTGCCTCTGCCTGTGCTTGCTTGCTCTCTCTCCCTCTCTCTCTGTCAAATAAATAAATAAAATCTTTAAAAAATAAAATAAAAAAATAAAGAAGTTTAAAAACAGCAAGAGAAAAATAATTTCTCTCATACAAGGGAATTTCATAAAGCTATCAGATCTCAGCAGAAACTTTGTAAGCCAGGAAAGGATGATATATTCAAAGTGTTAAAAGAAATAAACTGGAAAACAAGAACACTTTTTTTCTTCCCTCAGAAATGAAGGTGAGATAAATACTTACCTTAAAAAAAAGAAAGAAAAAAAAGCTCAGAATTTTTATTACCACTAAGCTGCCTTACAAAAAATGTTGTAAGTAGTTCTTTAAGTTGTGAATTATTAACATGAAAATATATGAAAACATACAATAAAATGGTGAAGGTAAGCATACAGTCAGATTCAGAATACTCTAACACCAAAATACAGTGGTGTGTTAAACTTAACACAAGTATAAGGGTTAAAGGACAAATGTAATAAAATAGCTATAGTGAAAACAATTTGTTAATGGATACACAATACATAAAGATGTAAATTGGGACATCGAAAACCATAAAAAGGGAGGGGTGAATAAAAGGACACTTTTTGTATGTGATTGAAGTTTTTATCAGTGTTGACTATAGTATGTATAAAATCTTTTCTGTAACCATCACAGTAAACACAAAGCAAAAGCCGTATTACTATGGGAAGTCATCAATTCACAAGGAAAAGGAGCAAGAGAGAAAAAAAAAAGGAAAAAGGGAACAAAATAGTAAAAAAAAACAATTATATACTGAATTCTCCAATCAAAAGATACAGAATGCTTAGATGGATTAAAAACACCCCCCCCCAAAAAAACCAACAAAAAGCAAGAACCAACCAGATGCTCCTATAAGAGATTTGCATCTGATTTAAGGACACACATAGGCTCAAAGTAAAGGGATAGAAAAAAGTATTCCATGAGAGTGAAAACCGAAAGAGAGCAGGTAACTACAGTTATATTAGACAAAATAGACTCTAAGCCAAAAATGGTAACAAGAGACAATAAAAAAGTCATTATATGATAAAAAGGAAGTCAATTTATCAAGAAGATATAACAGTTAAAAATATGTATGCAGGGGCGCCTGGGTGGCTCAGTGGTAAAGCCTCTGCCTTTGGCTCAGGTCATGATCCCAGAGTCCTGGGATCAAGCCCCGCATTGGGCTCTCTGCTCGGTGGGGAGCCTGCTTCCTCCTCTCTCTCTGCCTGCCTATCTGCCTGCTGTGATCTCTGTCTGTCAAATAAATAAATAAAAAATCTTAAAAAAAAAAGTATGCACCCGGGGGTTGGGAGAGGGTGGTGGGGTTACATTATATGTTCAAATAAAATAAATAAATAAATAAATAAATAAAAATATGTATGCACCCAACGCTGGAGCACCCACATAAATCAAGCAAATACTAATAGATCTGAAGGGAAAAATCGACTCCAATACAATAAACAGGGGAGTACAATATGACACTTACACCAATGGACAGATCCTGGGTACAGAAAATCAGTACAGAAACATTACACCTAAACCATACTTTATAGATCAAATGGATCTAACGTCCTATACAGAACATTCTATTCAACAACAGAACAGATGTTCTTCTCAAACATAGAACATTCTCTAGGGCAGATCATATGATAGGTCATAAAACAAATTTTAGCAAATTTAAGAAGACTGGGGCACCTGGGTGGCTCAGTGGGTTAAAGCCTCTGCCTTCAGCTCAGGTCATGATCCCAAGGTCCTGGGATTGAGCCCCACATTGGGCTCACTGCTCAGCGGGGAGCCTGCTTCCCCCTCTCTCTCTGCCTGCCTCTCTGCCTACTTGTGACTTCTCTCTCTGTCAAATAAATAAATAAAATCTTAAAAAAAAATTTAAGAAGACTGAAATCATATGAAGTATCTTTTCTGACTAAATGGTAAGAAACTATACACTGACAGGAGGAAAGCTAGAAAATTCACAAATATGTAGAAATAAACAAACTCTTTAACAGCTAATGAGTCAAAGAAAATGGAAATTTTAAAAAATGCTGAAACAACATGGTACCAGAAGTCCTAGCCAGAGTAATCAAGCAAGAAGAAATACATAAATAAAAGGCATCCAAAGTACAATGGAAGAAGTGAAACTGTCTCTACTTACAGATGATATGACCTTAGACATAGAAAATCCTAAAGATTCTACCAAAAAAACTGTTAGAACTAATCAATGAATTCAGTAAAGCTGAACAATACAAAATCAACACCCAGAAATCAGTTGTTTGTATACATTAACAATAAAACATCTAAAAAAAATCCTATTTATCACAGTATCATAAACAATACTCTGTGATAAATTTAACTGAGGTAGAAGAACTGTGCACTGAAAAGGACAAGACACTGATGAAAAATACTGAAGACACAAATGTAAAGATATCACACGTTTGTGGAAGAATATTGTTAAATGTCTGTACTGCTCAAAGCCATTAATAGATTCAGTGGCTATCTGATCAAAATCCCAGTGGCATTTTTCAAAGAAACAGAAAAAAAAAATCCTGAATTTGTATGGAGCCATAAAAGACCCTGAGTAGCCAAAGCAGTCCTGAAAAGGAAGAACAAAGCTAGAAGTACCTCATTTACCGATTTCACACTAAAGTATCAAACTATAATAATCAAAACATTCCATTTCTGGAATCTTAAAGGGACACCTGCAATCCCACAATTGCTGCAGCATTATTCCTAATAGCCAAGATATAGAACAGCCAAATTGTACATCAAAATATGAACTGATGAAGAAGACGTTGCATACAGGTACACTGTACTTTTTTGAAAGTTTGCAAGACTTTTTGCTTTTATGAAAGACCTACATCAGCACCTGTTTTTGCTAAGCAAAATAAATCTGAAGAGAATTTTTACTTTTACGAGAAAAGGCGAAACGTGAAAGTAGTATTCAGCATTTATTTCACAGCAAGCCCTCACAGAGGTGGCATGTACTCCAAGTAGCCAAGACTGTCACTGCTAAGCTCTCCTGAGAACTATACTTGATATCTCAGCATCAAGCTCCTTGCCATAACTCTGAACTGTGCCTGTGGGCATTTGTGCTTTACCTTGATTTATTCTGGGCAGCCTTCTTAGCAAGACCTCTGTGTTCTAGGTATCAGAAAAGCCAAGAAGAGGTCACTTATTGGGTCAGGGAATGCTCAAAAAAATCTTCCATATAAATTAATGGTAACTACTTTTTTGATTTATGCCATTTGGGTTTAAAGAAGATTTCACAGGAATGCTCTATTTTTGGATAGCGGACAAAACCTGTATATATACAATGGAATATTATTTAGGAACGAGAATGGAGGTCATCTACCATTTGTGACAACGTGGTTGGATCCTGAGGGCATTATGCTAACTGAAGTTAAAGTAAACAAAGAAAGGTAAATATGGTATCAGTTATATGTGAAGTCTAAAACATCCAAACTCATAGAAACAGAGTACTTGTGGTGGTTACTAGGGTGTGGGGGGGCTGGGGGAATAGGGAGACTGGTCAAAGGGTACAAACTTTCAACAAGATGATTAACAATTTTGGGTATCTAATGTATAATATGATGATTATAGCTAATAAAACTGTATTATATAAAGTTGCTAAGTGACTAGATCTTAAATGTTCTCACCATTAAAAAAACAGTAATTATGTGACATTTAGCTAACACTATTGTGGTAATCATTTTATAATACATGAGTGTATC
>RCUC01044482.1:0-10248 GCA_003697995.1 Taxidea taxus jeffersonii | reverse complement strand
TGGGAAAATGAGGACAGTCGGTCACCATAATTATATAAGTGACATTGAGAGCTGAGTTTTCAATAATAGTAATTATGCAAATTTCAGAGTTCTTTTTACACATACCCATTTCTGATATCAACCAGAAATAATGGTCCACCTATCACTGGTCCAACACTCAAGTATTTATTGAGTGCCTACTGTACCAGGCACTGCAGATACAGACATAAAAACAAACAAACAAACAAACAAACAAAAAATTTACCTCTCCTGCCCAGAAGCAGATAGTGAATACCAAGAAAAGGAACAGGTGCCTGAGTTGAGACTTTGAGGAGGAAGAGAAGACAAAATACTAGGTTCTGGGGGAGGGATAAGTAGAATTGAATGGTGGGCATCTAATATGGATGGCAGGAAGGGCAACATGATTGTTCTCAGGGTCATGATGGAAGGGGAGAAAGAAAAAAGGAATCTCTAGGAGGATGCATAAGGTTTCCTCAGCTGAAATCTCAAAGGCATTTCTCATGCAGAACTTCAGGCTGGGAGCTCTGAGATGCAGAGGCCACCTCCCTCCTCAGAACTATTCTCTGTTAAAGCTCATGTCAGAGCATCTAAATTAAACTCAGTGAGGGCAACTCTGCTGAAAGTCACCAACAGAAGCCTGCAGGCTGGCTCTGGGCCACAAACACCCACACATGTGTCACCTCTCTAAAGATACTTACATTTTCCAAAAAAATTAAATTTTAAGTTACTTAAATTTTAAAATATTTTGAGATATTTTATAAAATCATTTTAATTTAGTTAAAAATAAGAAGACCAGATGATCTGTCCCTGATGGTATCAGCAGCTGGACCCCCCACCTTAGACAGGTATCCATGCCCCAGTGTGCAGAGACAACACCGCCCCTGTTAGCCACCACCTTCCCCCGACCCCCGACACTGAGGCCACAGGCCAGTCCCCATTTGCCTTCACAGTTGCCCTGTTCTTTAGTTCATACTCAGGCTGCTTCACAGATTTAGGTCAAATTCCCGCCCTGGCAGTCATTTCTATTCAGATTGGTGACCCCCAGGCTAAGCTAATAAGCTAAGTCATAGAGTTTCTTGGTGATCCATGGGACTCAAGGAGATCTCAGGATTCTTAGCGAACTCAGTACTCTTTAGTGTCTGAGTTCTAACATCACCAAAAAGATGGTGGCCTTACTATTCCTCACAGAAACTGAAAGAGTTTACCTCAACTGTGTGTGAATCCCTGTTTTCTTCACCCTTAGCTGACATTCTAGCCTCAGTTTCCTTCCCACTGACCCCCTATAGTTCTCCTTGGGGAGCCCTCATCATCTTCAAGATCTGCTATAGCACTAGGGCATCAGCTTCACGAGGGCATGGACTGCCCCTATTTTGCTGACTGCCAGATCCAGAGCACCTAGTGCTAGAGGGTCTTGATAAATATGGCTGCATGAGCAGATAAAATGTCTGCCTTCCATCCAAGATTAATCATGCTTCTGGCTTTTACTCTCACCCTCTAAGAACCCTTGGACACCTTGACATAGTAGGGCTCTTCCCCTAAATCCAGCATTGAGAAATCACCTTTCTTTCCCCCTGAGGAAGGCCGAAGGTCAAACATTCTAAAACCAAGGGCCAGCAGATGTGGTGGGCAGAATTCTAAGACAGTCCCAAGGTTTCCTGCTGTAATGACCAGGACCGTGAATATGATGCGCAGTCATGGCTGCAATCACACTACCTTACATGGCAAAGGGATTTTGCAGATGTAATTAAAGTTACTTATCAGCTGACTTTGCGTTCATCCAAAAGGAGGCTATCTGGTGAGCCTAATAAAATCATGGGAGCCCTTTGAAGAGTGAGAGTTTTCCCAAGTTGATAGCAGAAGGGTAATTCAAAGAGATTTCTGAAGGATGAGAATGATTTAACATGCCATGTTTGGCTTTGGACATGAAGGGGACCATGTGTAAGAACTAGAGAGTGGCCGATAGCCAGCCAGAAAGCTGGGACTTCAGTGTTACAACCACCAGGAATTGAATTCTGCCAACACTCTGAATGACCGTGAAGGTGTTTTTTTCCACTGGGCCCTCACGA
The DNA here is from genome assembly GCA_003697995.1 of Taxidea taxus jeffersonii. NCBI lineage: Eukaryota > Metazoa > Chordata > Mammalia > Carnivora > Mustelidae > Taxidea > Taxidea taxus. The sequence continues at coordinate 8,182 of RCUC01044482.1, read as the reverse complement.
TGACAGCCTAGCCCAGCTGACATCTGGTTTCAGCCTTGGGGAACCTGAAACTGAGAAGCCGGCTGAGCCCACCCAAAGTCCTGACCCAAAGTCCTGATCCACAGAACCGGGAGGTGATAAATGGCTGCTATCTTAAGCTGCTAAGGTCATGGCAATTAGTTACACAGCAATAGAAAATGAATACCACAAGTCACCACCACCTGTTCCATAGATAAGGAGATACAGGATGACTAAAAGATAGAATACTGCCCCCACCTGGACACAAAGATGAGAAGACACAGGCCAAGGCATGTCTGTTCCAGAACATGCTGCCTATTTACTACAGGGCCCAGTTCCCCAAAGCTGACTGAGTATTCCCTTTAAAGCCTTCTCCACGCAAGACAGCCCAACCCCAAAACACAGCCAAGCCTGGGAAGAGGGCGTTTGGGAGAAAGAACATGGAGGCGAACAACATTACAGGAAGGGGGACACAAGCTGAGAAAGAAGTCTGTGACAAGTCAGAGAGGAGCCTGGGTCTCACTTGACTCCAAGAGTTCATAGTGCTCAGCACACCACACAGGAGAGTTACACAACCGGAACGCCCCAGGCCTCACCGGCCTTGGGGCACAAATGAGGTCATACCAGCATGTATACTTATAATTTGCTTGCTCAGACCCCCTCATTAGGACACAGGAGAAGTTGCTGGAACAGGGAGACTTAAATACATAGTAGCTCAGGCAAAATAGAAGTGTATTTCTCCCCCACATAACACCCCAGAGGTGCACAGTGGCCCTGGACAGGGAGGTGACTCTGCTCTACAATGTCACTCAGGGTCCCAGGTTCCTTCTATCTTGTTCTCATCTAAGTCAAAACTCATGTGCCACCACCAACATTCCAGCCCCCAGAGAGGGGAGAAGAGAGGAAGTAGAGGCCAACCAATTTCCTTTTAAGAAAATGATGGCAAGAACATGGCCATGCCTAGCTGCAAGGGAGGAGGTGAAATGCAGTTTCCAATGAATAAACTACAGAGTCCTATAAGAAGGGATATATAAGGACTATAAGAAGTCCTATAAGAAGGGATGAGTGTGTATTCCCTTATCAGGGAATGATAAGGAGTCAACACGACAGCACCCCGAGTTTTGCTGGGAGCCTTGGAAGATGTTGCACATATGCTTGAACCTGAGCACCTGAGCCCCACAGTTCCTGTGTGTCGGCCACGTCTACTCTGCCAGTGCTCCAGGAGTCAGGAGTGAAAGCACTGCGCAGACTGGAGGGCAGTTCCCTGGACCTTCCAGAACTGTGTGACAGTCTTAGTGTGAGGGATCCCCCAAAGCAGAGCCGGAAGCAAGGATTTGGGTGCCAAGAGTTGATATGGGAGGTGATCCCAAGAAGTAGGAGGGGAGAAGTAGTCAGAGTTATAGGGGAAAGAGGAAAAATCAATAAGTTGTGTGTGCTGTTCACCTGAGAACTGTTGTGGGTAAGTAGGACTCAGTTCTACCATGGACGCTCTGGGGAGTTGTATCTCTGAAGGACAGGAGGCAGAGACATTTATCCCTCATCCCATATCCTGCTAGTTGAGGTCTATCCCTGGGGGCATTATCTCCCCGGCCTGTCCAAGGGGTGATCCAGCTCTCAGTGAGACAGAGAAGCAGAGAGAAGGTGGGACACTGTCTGCATGCGTGAGAAGTGCCCACCACGGCTCCTGCTGAAACAAGGGCCAGGGGGATGTGGTGTGGTCTGGGCTAAGCTAGGCTGAGGACATCCCATACTGTATTCTCTGAGCCTAGAAATAAACTCTTACAATGTCCTCATCACAGTTCTCTTGCCCTGATGTAACTCACCCATGCAAATAATGCCTGGGATTCATAGGCTTCTGATCCAGCCCCAACTGAAGCACAGCCCTAAATACCCCCCAAAATTATTTATGAACCTACCTATCTTCTGAAGATTAAGGGAATTCACCAAGTATTGCCTGCCTCTCAATGAATATTAGCTCCTGTTATTACTAATAACAGGAGGGTTTGTGAGCAATGCCTGGCCCTTACGAAGCTATCTGTGATATAACCACGAACATTATTTTGGGCCAAGATCACAGTTATCAAATGGTGGAGCCAAGAGTCAATCCAGCCAGCCCTACTCCTAAGTCTCTGCTCCTAGCCACATTGTTCTGCCACCTCTCCAGGGGTAGTCCCTGGTGGTGTTTATTAGATGATAATATAACTGGGACTCTAATGTGTGGGGCTACCCGGGAAAGCACCGGGAAGAATGTTCAGGGACAAGAATGGATGTTGCAGGAAAGAAAGCCTCATTCTTTCCTCCCCACCCAAGCAGGGCCAGATGGGTAGCACCAAAGAGACCATCTCAGTGGTTAACACTGGATCCTTCAACTGCTCCAGCAGATGGGAAGGATGGGGAGGCGATGATGAGGTTGGGGTCTCGAGGACACTAAATAAAGGTACAGGAGTTTCAGAACCTTGGTATAACTGATTTCAGCTTGGTTAGCTTTTTAGGACACTGCAAAGAAGTTGGATGTGGAGGGGGCAGGAGCAGGGAGCAGCCGCTGGGCTGGAAAGCTGCCATGCCACCTGCGATGGGAGAGAGCAGAGAAGGAAGCTCATTAACTGTCCCTGGATCATTAACTCTTGGTCCCCAGAGGCACAATCACTGAGGCTGGACTTTTAGATGTGTCCGTCTCTCTGCAGGGGTCTCTGGGGGGCTCCAGCCTGGGCCAAGGCTCTCATCTAGGGAAGAAAGTGGTACAAGCCAACTTCCCAGACACAGGAATCCAGTAACCATTGTTTGGGCAGAATAACAAAGGCTACTATTTACTCAAAGTAACCTCTGCTCTGTTGAGGAAACTGAGGCTCAGAGAGGTTAACCAGGCTGCCCAGAGCACACCATTTGAAAGGGGGCAGAGGCAGACGTCAAATAAGCCCATCCCTCACTCATGTTCTTAATCATTACATTGCCCTGAGTCTTGCAGGATGGATGACAACAGTTCTCAAGGCCAGTGGGAGCATCCAAGAATGTGCCACAGCAGCCTGAACAGCAGGCAGAGAGGTGTGGGTAGGAGGAGAGCTGGTCAGACGTGTAGGTTGCTCAAGTACCCGTCAGTTATTCATTGTTCAATACTCCCTGAGATCCTCTTATTTGTCAGGCCTCGGGAATGGAGGGGTGAATGGGAGAAACTGGGCCTCAGCTCTCGTGGAGAGAGTGTGGAGAGGGGACACCAGTACCCACAGTTTCAGATAGTAAGGAAATAAGGGATGAGACACAAAGTGTCAGCATGCAGGGTCACCCCTGGAAGTCCTTGGGGAAAGAGAATGCAAGGGGGAGAAACAGCAAAAGCCCCACAGTGAGTCCAGACTTCATAACTCTGAGACCTAGAAAGCAGCCTAGAGTATGAGTGAGCGAGACATGGGATGAAAGAAAGTCAAAGGGGCAGGCAGTCCCCAACCTAGCCCCTGGCCCCTGCTCAGTGCCTCACACTGAGATTCTAACTTTCTGTGTCAGGCTTGCTGACCAGTCTCTGATCTTCAGGTACCTGGTACAGGTCCAGGCACGGAACTGGTGCTTAACTGGGGTTTACTGAGCAGATCGGACCCACAAAGAGAGGGTGTAACTATCAGCAGAGGTTGGATGGCAGCCCCTGTAGCTACCAGTGGTGAGAAGCGGGTCAGACTCTGCTGCTACAGTGAAAGGACAAAGACAGTCTGGCCTGGCTTCCCTCTGGATTGGGGGTGGGGGTTACTTGGGGCTTTGCAACTGAGGGCCCTGCATCTTGACTGCTCCAGGATTAGGTGAAGTTTGGTGCCTTCTGCCCAAACTAGCCTCCTCCAGGGCTCACTTGCTTACCTTTGAGAAACGTGGCCTCTGGGATGCCTTCCCTGATCACCTCTCCTCCATCCTCTGGAACTTCCATCTCTCTTTCCCACAGAGCACTTACCACTCTTAACATGCCATATATTCTATATATTGACTGTGTTTCTTGATTGTCTCCCCAGCATTAGAATGTAAGCTCTGTAGAAGCAAAGATGTTTGCCTATTGGTTAACTGCTATGCTAACCTCAATAAATACTCATTGCATGAATAAATGAATGAATAAATGAATGCGTGTATGTATGTTACCAGAGCCAGATGATTCACAAGGCAGAACAAACTTTGTCATGGGATACCAGCTAAGCAGTGGCAGCCCCAAAATAAAACTTTCCGTTTCAACAAATTAATTAAAACTTTGCTAATTAGCACATCTAAAATGAAGCTATTTCAACACATATACTTTGTGTTTTGTGCCTTAGTATTGCTTTTATTCTGAATTAATAGTGGCAGATCCAGGGAACATCGTAATATTTCCAGTGCTTAAAGCCTTTAAACCCAGCCTTAAATTCTGCAGCTCTCCACCCTGCCAAAACTCATCTGCAAAACAAAGCCACGTAGTGAGAAACTCAACTTCCATTGCCTATATATATTTTTAATATTTCCTCTAGAGTTTAGAATCCATATCAGTTAAATATCAATCTTCCATTTGAGTAAGTTTTTCCTGGCTAGAGTGTAGCTCAGCAAAATGCAGATTCTTGGGCCCAGTCACCTAGGGCAGGATCTGGATATAGACTCTGCTAAAAAAAACATGGGTCCTGCTGCTACAAGGGACTGATTTAATTTTGGCATCCCCTGGGACATGAAGTGGGGGGGACCCAAGCACCTCAGCAGTGAGTAAAAAGCCCATATCCTCCAAATATTCTACGTAGGCATTAAAAATCTTAAAGTTATGAAGAGTTCAGGATGAGAAGTTAGGGATCTGCCCGAGGCAGGGCAGCAAACTTTCATCCTTGTCTCCTGGAGGCATCCTTCCCTGCTCTGCATCCTGCCCAGCTACACAATGTGGCTGCTTATAATGCTGCACAAGAGGGAACCAAAAATTGGAAAAGATTATTTATTCTTCCCTAGGAGAAGGTGTTTCCTACAGCCTACAAGTCTTGGGCAAAATCATCCCCTCAGAGATAAGCTTGGAGCAAGTAACTAGATACCTGAAAACAGTAAACTCTTTCAATTTACTGCTGGCCAGATGGGTCTCTGACATCTTTTCAGCTTCCCAGAAACCAAGTGAGCCCAGTATACTAAAAAATGAGGTCCCAGCCAAGTCACTGGTCATGCACTTAAGCACTTTGCTTCTAAGACAATCATGTCTCTTATTCATTTTCTCTTCCCTGTGGGCCCCTTAATCCCTGAGCTTTGGTGGCTCACCTCGGGGCAGCCAGCAGAGTGTGGAAGGACGCTCCCCACAGCATCTGTGATCCAGCTCAGAGAAAGTGGACAACCCCAACTCAGAGTGGGAGGGCAGACCCAGGCTCCCAGAGCAGCGGTCCCAACCCAGTGCCCACAGAGACCAGGCAGGCGGCCTTGGAGTCTGAACTGCACTGAGCCCAACACCGCATGTCCTCTACTGGGGCCAGCACGACTCCGCTTTTTGCCACATAAGATCCTCCAGGTTTGCCAAGACAATCTGAAAGTCTAGATTTTGAAATGCGATATCCTCATTTTTCAGTGTTGCCAAAGGAACTCCATTTTATAATAGTTGTGTGAGCTAGAGAACACATATCTGTAGACCCGGTTTATAATGCCCTTTATGGAGGAGCTGGGAGTCTGTAATACCTACAGCAGGAACGTGGGCAGGAAAGTAGACTAAAAGCCCAGAGGGAGAGAGGAGAGCACTCAGGACTTAGACCCGAGTCTTCCAATCAGATGGGAGCACCTCCTCAGATCCTGAAGTCCAGCCTGCCAGGGAAGGACACTGCACTTCACCTGATAGGATCAGGCTTGCTTCTTCTACTCTCGCTTAGTTTGGACTCTAGGCCAGGCAGGTCCAGAAAAGAAGCTTAGCCCAGTTCCAGCAAGGCCAAGGACGACAGACTGAGGATGTGGGGAGTGGGCCAGTAGAGTGTGAACACTGAGTGTAAGAGCATGGGCCTGTGATCTTGGGCTCCAGGCCCCTTTACTGATCACATCACTAAAGTCAGATGAAGAGATGGGGGGATCTCCCAGAAGTAAAGGATAAAGAGTTTTCTATCAGATGGGGAGGCAACCCAGAGCAGAAGATAGGAGCCAAGGCTCTGGAGTCCAGTTGCCTTACATGTGAACTTGGGCAAGTGTCTTCACCTCTGTCCTCTTTCCAATCGCTTCTCTCACTGACATTAAAAAAAAAAAAAAAGGTTTTATTCCAGGAAGAGGGGGGGTGGGTGTGGGGGGTGTGTGTACGTACACATACCCATTTACTTCATTGCAGTTTTATCCCATGTGTAGATCTGTGTCAACAACACCACTGCTGAGACCCATACCACAGGAATCCCTCATGCTGCCCTTTAAGAGTGACTGCCAGCTGCCTCCCTCCCCTCCTCTCTAATGCATGGCAACCATTAATCTCCATTTCTATAATTCTGTCATTTCAAGAATATTATATAAATGAAATCATATGGGATGTGATCCCTTGGGATTGGCTTTTTTTCCTTACTCAGCCTAATCCCCTGGAGACCCATCCAATCTGTTTCATGTAACAGTAGCCTGTCCCTTTTATTGCTGACTAGTAATTCATAGTATGGATGTTCCACAGTTTAACTATTCACCTGTTGAAGGACATTTGGATTGTTTCCAGTTACTGGCCATTATGAATAAGGTGGCAATGAACACTCATGCACAGGGTTTTATGTGAACGTAGGTCTTCACTGCTCTGGGACAAATGCCCAAGACTGCGATGGCTGGGCTGTATGATAAGCACATATTTAACTTCCATAGAAACTGCCATACTCTTTGAGAGTGGACGTAAATCACTTTAGGTCCCTACTAGCAATGAATGAGTGATCTAGGTCCTCCCCGTCCTCACCAGCATTTGGTGTTATCACTATTTTTAAAAACTGTAATCATCCCATAGTTGATGGGGATTAAGGAGGCTCTTGTGATGAGCACTGGGTGTTGTACGTAAGTGATGAATCACTACATTCTACGCCTTAAACAAATATTACGCTTATGCTAACAAACTGGAATTTAAATTAAAACTTGAAAAAGGGGAAAAAAAGAAAAGAAGAAGCATACGGGGGAAAAAATTGTCACCATCCCCATAGAGGTATAGGGGCATCTCACTGTGATTTTAACTTACATTTCCCTAACAGCTGATGATGGGAACGTCTATTCATGTGACATCCACTGACTTTTACCAGATCAGTCTTGAGAATGGTTAAGTTGCCTGGTGTGCAGAGATAATAATGGGAACAGTACTTACCATGCGGAGATGCTGTGGAAGTTCTCATGAAGCACCTCAAGAGCGACTGGCATGTGAATATTCGAGAGATGTTAGCTGTTAAAATTCCTGGAAGAGAGGGGTTAATAATATAAGCTTCAGAGTCAAACAGAATCTCATTCTGCTCTCGCTGAGAATCCCACCCCTAAAACTCACTTTGTTTCTCTATCAAATGGGAGAAATAACATCGCTTCCTTATATGGTTGCCACGAAACATGAACAGACAACGCATGCAAGGCACTTAATGCAGTTCCTAGCAAGGACTCAGCTGTAGCTTTCCCTTCCAGTATTCAGTTTGTCTGAGGCCCCAGTTAAGCTTTGTCTCCCTAGCGGACTCTTTCACTATTGTTTTTTCGGCCCTCCAAGGTCACTCTGCTAGGGCTAGGGTAGGAGGAATCATGGATACAAACTCTCCCACTGAGGAGTATTACTACACCAGGGCTCTCCACCACTCCAGGAGAAGAAACAACAGATTTGGCTGGCGAGCTGGGTGAGATCACATTTATCTAAGGAGCTTCCAAATGAAAACTAGCATTTGTACTTATTGCATTTCACCTCCAAATTTGATTACATTTCTCTCCCGCTGTAAATCTGCCTTCCCTTCTGCCAACTTATTATTAAACCCAGGACAGAATTGGTGGAGTGATACGTAAAATTTCCATCTTGGCTTTGACATTCCAGGAAGTTACAAACCAATTACAGCTGCTGAGCCTCAGGCCTCATGACTCACAGAGCACAGCAAGGGATGGAAGGGGCCGGAGCAGGGACAGGAGGGAGATAGTGAGTTGGAAATCAAAGGTCAATTAAAATAAAACAGTCAATTTTAATTTGAATGTCTTGCTTATATTCACATCCCTTTCCCATAAATGAGAAAGTAAATGAAGCTTGTTCATTTGTGTGGGTGTGGTGTGT
>RCUC01044480.1:0-14600 GCA_003697995.1 Taxidea taxus jeffersonii | reverse complement strand
CTCTCCAGCCACTAGCTTCCCATGAAACCAAACACAGTGCCTACTCACAGCCAGCCCACAAAGTGGACGTGTTAACTTGAATATCATGTAAGAGATTCAATAGCTCCCAGGGGTGACAGCCCATCTAACCAAGCCCGGACACCAGGAGAACATATCCCAGGATGTGTCCACACTTTATGCAGGGAGCTGGGGCACTGGGCCACTCAGCCCCGATGAGAGCACCTGCCCTGGGCACCCTCCCCGAATGCCCGCCCACCTTGCTATTTGCTTTCTGCTTACCCCGGCCAGCTTTCTGGCTGCACACTCTGATGTACACTTGGAGCTGTCCTTGGAGGAGGGGCTAATACTCAGCATCTGGGGCCATGTACTGCAAGCTTCCTCCAGCAGTTAACTCCTGATCTGCTCCCAGCCTTTGAGAGTCAACTTCTCCTACTGCTCATGTGGTGACACCATAGATATGACCCATCCTCTAGGACCATCGCCAGCACACACGCACACACACGTGTGCATGTACACACACACACACACACACACTTGTGTGTGTATACCCACAAGTCATTAGTGCTAAGTTCCACAGTAGATCCACAGTAGTTCCACCCAGATCCACAGACATGGGGCAGAATATGATCAAGGGCGTAAGTGTTGCAACCATGTTTCGGGTGAGGACCAGCCCCGGGCAAAGTTTCTGACACTTAACTGAGCACAGTAACTTCATGTAGACACTCAACAAATATTTGTCGGATGAATAAATTACTTTCTTGCCCACCACTTCCCCCCAACCAACCGTCACCGCTGGGACACCTTCTCTGCCTGCTAGAAGCACTGGCTTCCTCCACCACGCCAGTGCCCAGTGGGTTATTGGGGATTGCCAGGAACAGAACCCCAACCTACCCAGCTGTCTTCAGTTTTTCCTGAAGTTCACCAAACATGGTATGTTCCTTCCCCTCCGGGTCTCTGCTACTGAGGAATTCCTGCTTTATACAGACTGTCCCCGCCCTGATTCTTTCACCTGACTCCCTGTCACCCCTTACATCTCACTGGTCTGCTGCTACTTCCCTCAAAAGTCTTTCCCAAGTGCCCCATCCCTGTCCCAACCTGGCTTAGGTGAATCGCATGGGACGAAGGAGGAAAACCACCTCTCCAGCGCCCTTTAGAACTGCTTGTTACACACATATGGAGTGGCAGTGAACACTTAACATGTACAACATTGCACATGTGCTTATCTACCAGGTGTATTGATCTTCTGTCTGTGGGGTCTCACCTTGGGGAGGTGGGTTATTCTTTCTATTTCAGAGATGGGGCCACTGAGGCTCAGAGATATTAGCCACACACTTGACATCACAAGAGCAAGTAAGCGGGGAGCCAATTACCCAAATCCATGTCCCGTGATGCCAAAGCCTGTGTTCTTTTCCTTTCATGGGATGGGGCCACAGTTCCAGCAGGGGTGAAGTTGCAGGTGGGGAATGAGCTCAGAAGGTGAGCAGTCCCCAAGACACCTAAATTAGGAGATCGTGGGGGACTCTACCGCCTATCACGCCATGCAAATGTGACTCCCTCAAAAACTAGGGGAGACACAGCTTTATTTCTCTGGTCCAATTCTTTCCCTGACCTTGGGCCATTAGTAGAGTATATTATGAACCTCTCTGTGTGAGATAAACATCTCTATTTACCTGGCAATCATGTATAATAAGGCTCTAAAAGCATTTGCTGGTAAGCGTTCTAAATAAAGCCCGCTGATGGGAGAGGAACGGGGGTGGGGGGTGTTGTAGGCAGAATGCAGGCTGGAAGTCCTGCCCTGGCTCCTTTGCCCACCTTCTACCTGCTCAGCCCCTTCTCTGGGCCATAAGGGAGAACATCCCCCTGTGGTCTGAACACTTCTCCAGGAGGGTCTCAGCTGCCTGCTGAGCCTTCTCCAGCTTCTTCATGGTGAAGCTGGACCCCTGGGGGGCTTCCTCCATGAATTTCTCCTTCTGTGGCAGTGCAGCGAACCTCTTTGCCCCCACCACATAGAAGGTGGTCTCAAAGTTCCCACCCAGCACCTGATGGCCCCTGGGCCAGAGCAGGGTCCTGGGATGGCACAGGGGCATCCTGGAAGTCTTCCAGGGTGAGGAAGGCAGCCTCAAGACAAAGGAAGGAAAGGAGGCAGCCAGCCAGACTGAGGTTTCCAGGGGCCTTTCATTCCGAATGTCACCCTGGAGCACCTGGCAGACAGGTCTCCTTGGCCGCTCCTCCTCCTTAGCTCACTTGACTCTTGAGTGGAGGGGAGAGGGAAGAGGGGCCAACTGGGCCAGGCTCATCATGTGAGACTCCTGGCCATTCTCTGCCTCTCACACGGACTCCCAGAATATCAACTCACTGGCTTTATAAACCAAGAAACCGAGTCCTGGAGAGGGGCACCGTCAGGAAGCCAGCAGCAGACCCTGACCCCGAGGTCACTGCTCTTTCCACCTATAGCCCCTCTCTAGGTACTCCTGGTGCTCGGCCTGTTCTCCCTCTGTGAGGTCCATGGTTGACACAGCCCAGCCACGTGCAACAGGACATAGAAAGTCGGCCAGGAATCAGCTGAGCAAGACTTACAAAGTGCACTTGGCAGACTTTGCGGGGGTCCGCCAGGATCTCCCCATGTCTCCTGACCATGCCACCCGACCTCCTCGCTGCCCCCCCATATTCTCTTCTTACCTACACCTGTTCTCAGCATGTGGGGCTCATTCATACTGAGGTATGCATAAGGACTAACAGATTGACTCTTTTCAGTTCTGCATTTTTTAAAAGTTACACTCTGGGGACACCTGGTTGGCTCAGTCAGTAAAGCGTCTGCCTTCGGCTCAGGTCGTGAACCCAGGGTCCTAGGATGGAGCCCCACGTTAGGCTTGCGCTTTTCCATCTCTCTCTGCCTGCCACTCCCCATTCTTGTGATCTCTGCCAAACAAGTAAAATCTCAAATACAAACAAACAAACCAAACCAAACAAAAACAAAACCCTCACAGTTTTAAGCAAAAGGCATAGAATCCAATATACAACTTCAACCGCCTCCTAACTGGAGACAGTGGTATTTTGGGAATGGAGGTGCTATGGTGGACCTTCCTGGTGCCCTGAAATTATCCAAGGTAAGTAGAATCTGTTCACCTGCGTGCAAGATTGGTCTTAATTCTATGCGCACCTCCTGTGACAAGCAGAAAGATGCCACGAGTTTGGCGCCACTTGGAGGCCGTAACTGGAACAACAGGAGCCCCTGTGCATCCCAACAGCTGTTTGCCATGAACAACCACGTCAGCCTGGGCAAGCGCCTTGGCATTCTGGGTGGGCATTCGGGTCTGTCTACAGCCATCTAGTTCTCTTCCCTCTTTTGGTCTTTATCGGATTCATCTCTCACTCTTCCTCTTTTCTTCTTGGGATCCCCCGTCCCCCGACTTCCTTCCTTCTTACTCTCCACCTGCCTTGCCATTTCTACACCAGCCCCATGAAAGTTTCTTGATTCTTGGTACTAAGTGTCGTTCGCATCATGGCGATCCCAAAGCAAACAACAAACCCCTTACCTGTCCCACTGAAGCTCGCAGATTTCACCACCGAGGACAAGCCCAACGCCCCTGGCGTCTTCTTCAGCCACTTTTCCAGCTCGAGACGGTTCTTGTCCCTGTAGCCGGTGGCGATTACCTCCTCTCAGGACTCGCAGGCAGAGAGGAACTGGCAAACGCAAGGCCCAGAGCCCATGTAATTCCGGAGCTTTCCTTTCAGTCCTTTAGAACCCACGCTTTAGAACCCACACATTCTAAGTCGTCAGCGCCCAAGCACGGCTCTGAGTGCCACTCTTCCCAGAGGCTTCCTTCTCTTTCCTACCTGGAGAGGCTGCGGGGAGTCGACCATTCGGGAATGGAAGCTCCATCGTGAGGAATTCTGGCTGCCCAAACAGCCTTGGGTGTCACCACCCACAGCCCCAGCACTGAGAGTGGGCGAGTTTGGTAGGAGGGGACAGCGAGGAGAAAGAGAGCTTAATTTGGAGGTGGGGTGGGGCAACAATTAGGAGAGAACCAGCTTTATCATATCAACGGCCAATTAATCCCTGTAAGTAAGTGTTAAGAGAAGAAATCTGGTCACATTTCTGAGGACGCTGGTTTCCCTATTGCAAGCAACTCTTCCCTGAGGTGTCCTATGGCACCACTGAGACCATCCATAACATTCCAAAGAGCAGTCAGCAAACACTCATTGAGTGTTTCCCAGAAACTTTCTTAGCAGGACTAAAAGGAGAATATAAGTCTGCCCACAGAGCCCTTGGTCTCCCCTTCCCATCTTGCCTTCTCTCCAGCCAGGGAGAGCCTGGGTTAGCCCAAATTAGCAGTAGCGTTTGGACCTGGCAAGGGGCTTCCAAGATAAACAACAGTGTGGCAGGACCAAGGGGTCCTGACCCGCTACTGAATGAGGCCCGCTCACCCGCTCCTGGATTCTGCTGCCACATTTTGTTTGTTTCCCCTTCGCTTGTCTTACCTGTAGCCTACAGTGGCAGACAAATGGAGGCCAGCATCAAAGGTTTCAGCAAATTTGATAGCAGGAGATTGTTCATCAGGGAGATTCTAGCTATAGGGTTATGTTTCCTTCTCACGTGAATCATGAAAAGAGACCCATTATTTGATGTTAATGATCCAGCCTGCCAAGCACCGTTCTTCCCCTAGGGGCAAATCTTCCAGGCACGGAGGCATGATGCTTTCACGGGCCACAGGGGTAATCACACAGAGCGAAAGCTTCCTGCACTGAACTTGGAAAGAGCCTTCCTACTTTCTGATGCCCCTTGCTGCTTCTTTTTGCCAGGGATAGGGAGAAGACAGGGCTACTCAGGGCCATCAAAGACCACAGCTCTTTGACTTTATGGGAGGAGAAAATCTCAATCCAGAGACCTCAGAAAGGTTTAGGGCATCCCACCTATTACCATACATCAAGCATATCTAAAATCAGCCTATAGGGTAATCCCACATTATCTTCAGGTCCAGAGTTCTCGCCAACTGTCTGGCTACCCTCTCCCACTCTGACACTAAACTTGGCCTAGGGTTGAAGAAGACCAGCATCTAACTTAAAATCTGCATGCCCACCCTTCCTCCCACAAACCTCTTCCAGGGTTCAAGGAGACCAGCACCTGATTTAAAAGTGATGTAGTAGCCTTTTAGCAGAAAATGGAGGAACTCATCACCCACGGGGCTCTGGCCCATCTTGAAGTGGCCCAGGTGGGCTGTGGGTTCAAAATAGATCTGGTCAACATCCAGCCCCACCGTGGATTCCTGGAGAGCCATGGAGAATTGTAAGCTTTGTCCAGGAAGGAGTAGACAGTTTGATGCCCTGGGCCCTTCTTGATGAAGCTCAGGCTCAGTCACTTTGCCACTTGGATAAAGACCAGAACAGCCAATGAAAAATGTCCCCTGAGCCCTCTTCCCTTTGGCCATTCACCTCTGCCACACTTAGCAGCTCCCATCCTCCTTTCCAGCTCCCCTCTCCTGCAGTGGACCCCATTCTCCACTCCTACTCCAATCCCCAGGCTTTTCAGTGGCTTTGGCTTGTATGGAAAGGATTCTAGGCTCTTCTCTCTTCTGCTCTGCTATATCGCATCCTCTTCTACAGTGGTTTTTCAAATTATTTTAAAAGCACGCCCAGTTTTTAAAGAACTCCCCTGTGAATGTCTAGTATATGTGGTGGCTAATAGAATAGTTGTGCCTTAGTCCATTTTTGACCCTTAGCATTTTCCGAACTACACCCCCTCACACAATACCTGGTTTCTGCCCCCAGATGACTTATTAGAGGTGGACAAGGTTTAGTCAAATAAGGAAGATAGGAAGAACAGGTTTTAGTTGAGAAGTGAAGATGAGACAAGGTGTAGAGATGGGTTTAGTTTGGAGCACGCTCAGCTTGAGGCTGAAAAAACAATGTAACCCAGATATAAGTCTAGAACACACAGAGAGATCTGAGCTGGAGGTGCAGATGCGAAATGAACAAGCAAAAAATAATTGTTCTTTAGCTGAACTGAATTTCTTTAAGTTCCATTCAAAAGGGTAGTAGACATGAAATCTCAGTCACTTAGAACCTTTCTTCCCCAGGAGTGGGGGTAGGGTGGGCGTGGGGAATTTATGTGGTGCGGGGCACGGGGGAGCAGGCTTTGGTCTATGCTGTTGGCACCTACGAAGATTCCATTGCATAATGTGGTCCCAGATCACTGACTAACAAGTGTTACAACCTCCATGCCTGTATCTCTCCATCTGCCCCATTACCATCCCCCACACAGGAGGGAGGGAAATCACTCTCCCACTCCTCAGGATGCTCCGAAGCATGAAGCAACCATAGTAACAGTCCTTCTGCTTTGGCATCACATTGAGAGCAGGGACACGCCTGGCGGCCCAAACACTTCCCAGCCCATACTCAGGGAAAGGGCACAGTTCCCTATGTTCACCTTTTCTTTCATAAAGAAGGATGGAGAAAAATTAAAACGTAACTAATAACACAAACTTAGTTGATTGATACATTGAGCTCTGGAGTCTGAAAACAGAAAGTATACCTTTTGCTAAAGCTGTCCATGGAATATTCAAGAATCCACTGTATATAAAACAACAGAGAAATTATAAAACTTCTGCAAAGTAGAAATAATATAAAATAAAGTATTGATTAAAATGCAATAAAATAGGGGTGCCTGGGTGTCTCAGTGGGTTAAAGCCTCTGCCTTCCGCTCAGGTTGTGATCCCAGAGTCCTGGGATTGAGCCCTGCATCAGGCTCTCTGCTCAGCAGGGAGCCTGCTTCCTCTTCTCTCTCTGCCTGCCTCTCTGCCTACTTGTGATCTCTGTCTGTCAAATAATAAAAAAATAAAATCTTTTAAAAAATGCAATAAAACAGGGACGCCTGGGTGGCTCAGTTGGTTAAGCGGCTGCCTTTGGCTCAGGTCATGATCCCAGCGTCCTGGGATCGAGTCCCACATCGGGCTCCTTGCTTGGCAGGGAGCCCGCTCCTCCCTCTGCCTCTGCCTGCCTCTCTGTCTGCCTGTGCTCTCTCTCTCTAACTAATAAATAAATAAAATCTTAAAAAAAATTAAAAATGCAATTAAACAGATATTCATTACAAAACCACAGAGGGGAAAAAAGGCACTCTACCACACACGGAAATTTTTAAATTTTCTCTTAAACACTTGGATCAATGAGGAAAGGAAAACAAAAATTTAGAAATATGTAGAAAACAGTACCACAGAGGAGAATCTAGAAGACACAGAGCAGTGAGAAATTCGTGATCTTAAATATTGATATGAATGAACGGTAAAAAATAATAAATTAGGGATCCAGATCGAAAAGTTAAAATGATAACAAATACATTTAAAGAAAGCATCAAGATAAAGTTAATAACAGGAAAGCCAACATTAGTAAGTGAACAGGGGACGAGTACAGACGCCAGATTGGAGTCGAGGGAGTGAGCTGGAGGTGGGAGGGTGATGAGAAAAGGGAAACAACACTTCCACACACTTAGCTGGGAAGGGGAAGAAAGGCATCAAGCAGCAGCCACACGTGGATATGCCTTAGACAACAGAGAGAAACGCTAAATATTTTGACAGTAGAGCAAAAGGCAAGGGTAGGTGCCAAAGCAAGTCAAATTTAGAGAAATGAGTGGGAACCTGAGAGTTCACAGCTGGAAATTGTGTTTTTCCTGAAAATGAGGAGAGAGGTACAGGTGTTTGGGATTCAAGGCAGAACCAACAGCCAATGGAAGGCAAAGATGAGAGAAAGCTATGAGGTGTTTTCAAAGGCCCAGATAACTTGGTAAGAGTTCGGTCTCGGTAGAAGAGAAGTGAACGTACTAGGTTGATGTGATGTCGGGTTTTTCCCAGGCAGGTGGAAGGTCAGGTAAATGGGCAACGAAGTAGAAGAAACAACCATCCATTCCTTCCTTCAAAGCATATCCGTTAAGCACCTGTTATGTAAGATCATGGGTTAATATTGAAGAGCAAAGACTCCACAGCTAAACTGCCTGGGTTCAAAGTCTACCTCCAGCATTTATAAGATATATCCTTGGACAAGTTATAGTTATTTGATCCTTTTTTCTTTCTAAAGATTCTTTTTTTAATTCATGAGAGACAGAGAGAGAGAGAGAGAGGCAAAGGCAGAGGCAGGCTCTCCACTAAGCAGGGAGCCCGATGAGGGATTTGATCCCAGGACCCCAGGATCATGACCTGAGCCGAAGGCAGATGCTCAACCATCTGAGCCACCCAGGTGCCCCAGTGACTTAATCTTTTTTTTTTTTTTTTTTGGTACTTTTTTTTTTTTTTTAAATCTGGAACTCATGATGTTAATGGTTTGCCTACTTCACAGAGGTGTCAAGAGAAGTAAATGAGTTCAAATAATTTATTCAAAATAAATAACTCCAAAAAGGTAGGACAGAAATCACTTCTGGCCACGGCAGAGTAACAAACACTAGAATGGTCTTTCGCCGTAAAAACTACTGAACTGGACCAAATGTGCAACAGTACTGCCTTCAGGCGTTGGACAACAGGCAGCCCACCACTACAGTCCCATCACCTGAGCCCAGCCTCCACCAGCTCTCCGCCTGGGGGCGCTTTCCTGACGACAGCGCCAAAAGGTGGAACCCAAGAGGAGTCCAGCCGTCCTGCTGAGCTGAGAAGACAAAGACCAGGATTTGGAGCTGTAGACCAAATGGAACTAGTGGGGCCAGCACCAGGCAGGAGGGAGTCACACGGGGGTCCACAAAGTCTATGTGGGTGTGCATTTGTTTGCTAGGTAACAAAGTACCACAAACTAGGATGGACTCATACAACAGAAACTTATTCTCCCCAGTTCTGGTGGCCAGAAGTCTGAGATCAAGGTGACAGAGCATTAGTTTCTTCTGAGGGCCATGGGCGAGAATCTGCTCCACCCCTCTCCCCTGGTGTCAGGTGGTTGCTGTCAACTTTTCACATTCCTTGGCTTCTAGATGTATCACCTTGATCTCTCCCTTCATATTCACATGGCTTTCTCTGTGTCCAATTTCCCCTTTTTAGAAGGAAACTGTTTATATTGGATTATGACCCATGACAATGACCTCATTTTAATTTAACTACCTCTTTAAAAACCCTATTTCCAAATAAAGGTCACACTCAGAAGTATTAGGGGCTTGAACTTCGATGTATCTTTTGGGGGGCCTTCCCCGGGGCTCCTGGTCAGTTTCTGTCAAGAACTGGGCAGAGCAGGCACAGCTGGAGACTTCATAAGAGACTGGCTGTAAGGAGATGAACACAGAATGGAAATGCTAATGGTCATACAGTGCTGGGAGCCATCATTCCAGCCAGAGGAAGAGGGCCTCTTGTTACAGCATTCAGCTGCCATCCCAGAAAATTTATGCTTTGGGAAGAAGGATTATGCCCTAGAATAAAGGTTACTCCAGATTCATGCTAACAAAGCCTTAAATGAAGGCTTGACAGGGGCAAGGAAATCCTCCAGTAAATTAATTACCTGCCCAAACAAAGCACAACACTCTCTAAAGGCAAACAACATAATCCAGACTCTTTTCCAATAGAACACCCACAATATCTAGCCTACAAAAAACCTTCCTAGATATTCCAAGAACCAGGAAAATGTTACCCATAAAAATAAAAGGTATCCATGGAAACAGACTCTAAGATGACCTACATGATGAAATTAACAGACCAGGACTCTAAGGCAGTTATAATGAATGTGTTCAAGGAGTTAAAGAAAAAATATAGTCTTAATGAACAACAAATGGCAATCTCCACAGAGAAACGAAACTTTTGTAAAGAAATTCCAGACTGAAAATACAATGTCTGAGGTGAGGAATTCACTGATGGCTTTAACAGCAGATTGGAGATGGCAGAAGTCAGAGCCCATAAGCTAGGAGACAGAGACAGAAAATGACCCAGTCTGAAGGAGAGAGAGAACAGAGATTGAAATTAAATGAACAGAGCCTCAGAAACTTGTGGGAAAATATAAAGCTGTCTATCATATAGCTAATTAGAATCCCTGCAGAAAAGGAGGGAGAGAATTGGGGTAGAAGAAGATATATGAAGTAAAAATAGTTACAACTCAACAAAATTTGGTAAAACATATGAACCTACAGATCCAAGAAGCTAAGAAGTTTCTAAGGAAAGTCACAACTAGGCACGTCATATAGTTCAACTTCTGAAAATTGTGAAATCATCTAGAGAAAAATGACATATTCTGTTAAGAACAATGTCACAAATAATGGCTGAGTTCTCATTAGAAACAGTGGAAGCCAAGAGAAGGGATGACATCCTTAAATCTCTAAACAAACAAAGTAACTGTCAATCCAGATTTCCATACCCAGCAAAGATACTCTTCAAAAATGAGGGTGAAGTAAAGACATTTCAGATCAAGGAAAGCTGAGAGAATTTGTTACCACCGAACCCACACTAAGAAATACTAAAGGAAGCTTTTCAGGCTAAAAGAAAATGGCAGCTGATAGAAGCTCAGATCTATGAGAAGACATAAAGAGCCTTAGAAATGGCCAGTTCTAGGCTTCCCTACCTCAGTTTGCCTTCAATTTTGGCCCTCAATCACATTTTCCCCTTCTGCAACCTTAAGGAATTTTTGTGTCCTGAGCTCCAGGGATCCACGAGGGCCACAGGAAGAATGAGGGGCTGGGACCCAACCCAACATGGACTGCAGATGGATGTACGTGCTTTCCTGCTCACCAACTAATTTGGGAAAGTTGCCTTGGTCACATTGTAAAGAAAAAATTCAGGCCAGGTGAACCAGACAAATCTTTCTCCAAGGAGGATCTGAGGTTATGATAAAAATTACATAGGACTAAGGTGCTTTTCATGAGAGCTGGAAGCTCTTCATACTGGACTTCCTGGGGCAGCCTCAGGCAAAGGATAATTGGCTGAAAATATCCCAGACCCATTGTCCATGGATGGGAGTCCAAGAAAAACCACCAACCTGCAAGAAGTGAATATGAGAACTTCTGTTTTTGTTTACTTGTTAAATCTTTAAAACTGTTCTATTTTAGTATGCTTTATACCTAATATGGGAGTACAGTAGTGTGTGTGTGTGTGTGTGTGTGTGTGTGTGTGAATGTGTGTATGGCACAAATATTGGGGTATACATACAAAACTGTAATGAAAAGTATGCACAAACAAAACAGGTGGGGGATGACTGACTCCAAAGGAACGGTAACTCTCCTGGCAGAAATCCTTTACACACTTTATCTCAGGACTCACACCATCAGTGCATTCTGCAAGGTTTTTGATGCAAGCCTGTGAATCAACTACATCCTGGTCATCTGGAAAGTGGTCTAAAATGACAGATTCCCAGGGAACATGCCCACGAGTTCTGATTCAAAAGGTCTGGGGTAGGGAAACAGCTCTTTGAGTGTAGTTTCTACAGAAGCAGAACAGGGGTTACTGGCTGACTCAGGCAATAGGACTTGTAACTCTGGATATCAGGGTCATGAGTTCAAGCCCCACATTGAGCATGGAGCCTACTTTATTTAAAAAAAATTAATAAAGAAGCAGAATAAAATCCCATGAGTTTTGGTGCCCAGGTGGTCTGGGAACCATGGGAAGCATTGTGTATGGGGACACTCTCCTAACAAGCTTCAGAGGAAGCAAGATAAAGAGGGAATTTTGTCAAGAAGTGGGAGGGTTGTACAGATATTCTGCCCAGCTGGGGAAGGCCGAGCAAGTAACTAAAGTGAGAGATACAATTAGCTAATTTGAGGGTTTCTGTCAGCTGTCACACCAGAGACCCTGTAAGAGGGAGCAAGGCCACCAGTGGTCATGTAACTCCTGATGCCTCAGAGAAGGTAGTGGTAACACCACTGCATGTACGGAAGGCAGGGTTGACCAGAAGACTCCCGTACAACACCTCCTCAGACCATTTTGTCTTTTTCACTCCCACTATCCCGCCCCATTTTGGGCCTTCGTCATCTTCAAACTCAATAGTTAATAATACAGTTGACCCTTAAACAATGGAGGGGTTAGGGGGTAGGGGGTGCTGCCCCTGCATACTTGAAAGTGTGCACAGAACTTTGGACTCCCCCAAAACTTAACTGACAGCCTACTGTTGACCAGAAGCCTCACCGATAACACAAACTGTTGGTTAACACATATTTTGTATGTTATGTGCATAATATACTGTGTTCTCACAATAAAGTCCACTGGAGAAAAGAAAACCATAAGAAGGAAATACATTTACAGGGCTGGACTGCAATTATGGGAAAAAAATCACTACACGTGGACCTGTGCCATTCAAACCCATGTTGTTGGAAGGTCAATTGTAGTCACCCCTTTTCTCAACAAGTCAACAGCATGGTGGGCGAGGGGAGACCTGAGAGATGCAGAAGATGGTCCTAGTTTGGCTCCTAATCCAAAGAGATCAACTCTACAGAATGAGTTTTGAGGTAGTCAGGAAAATCTGAACATGGACTAAGTGATGAAATGACCCATTGCTAATCTTTGAAGGTGTATGAATGTCACTGAAGCAATACGGAAACATTCACTTAAAAAATGCATATGTTGAAGTATGTAGCAGGGAGGGAGTGATATTATGCCTGGGGTTTTCTTTAAAAGACTTCTATAGAAACAAAGGAAAGAAAAATGAAAGATAACTATCTAGCTGAATTCCTGGGACCAGATGAAATTTAGGTCTCCTATTCCTCTACCATCTTGGTCCTCCCTGGGTTTTGTTTCTCAAGAGAAATAAAAGAAAAAGAAGGAAGGAAGGCAAGAAGGCTAGATGAAGTGAGCATGGTAACATCTTGAGAATGTTGGACCCGTGTGACAGGTTTTAAGAGGGGTTCATCATATTATCCTGCTTTTGTGTATCTTGGAAACTTTTCAGTAAAACCAGTTTTCAACATGGAACTAAAATTGTGTGTCTGGCATATGTGTTATGTAAGGAGAGGCACTTGTTCTTATAATAATCGTGTGGCAGGTCAGGGTCCCAGTGAAGGAGACCAGTGGGACCTCGGCTCTCACGGAGGCTCCACATAAGGGAAAACAGACATGGACCATGACAAGTAAACAGATAAAGAAGAGAATGTCAGATGGTGCTAAATGCAATGAGAAAATGGCTTTCATTCAACTTTTAAGAGATTTATTTGTTTTAGAGAGAGAGAATACATGTGCGCAGGGGGGAGCAGAGAGAAGGAGAGAGAATCTCAAGCAGACTCCTCGCAAGGTACAGACCCTGGTGTGGGTTCGATCTCACGACTCTGAGATCATGACCTGAGACAAAATCATTCGTTGGATGCTTAACTAAATGAGCCACCCAGGTGCCCTGAAAAAACTACCTTTAGATAGAATGGTCAGAGAAGACCCCAGTAAGAGGTGATGTTTGAGTTGAGACCTGAGTTACTCAAGAAGGAGGCATCTAGGCAACGATTGAGGGAACAGAGGGCTTTCTGCAGAGGGAACAGTACCTGCAAAGTCCTGCCATGTCTGGGGGGCAGATGGGAGTCAGTGAGGCAGACAGATCAGAGTAGACGTGGTCAGATAATCTAGGCCCTTCACCTGCAACAAGGACAGCTTGGCTAGAAAAGATGAGGCCCCCTGGGGGGCAGGAATGATACATTTAGGAAAATGCTTGCCTGCAATCGTTTGGAAGGTAGACCGAGTGGATCTGAGCCTGGAGCTCTAAGAACCTGCGGGGAAAGAAACAGAATGTTAGGCTAGGAAGGTTGTTCTCCAGGTTTGTAGCAAGATATTATTATCGAGGGATGAGTTCAGGGCAAAAAAAATGACAAGTTTCCAAGAAGAAATGAAGGAAAATGGGGAGAGGAATCTAGAAGTATGTGTTTGCTTGGATATAAGGAAGCGGACTGCTTCTGTGGCCTAAATTACAGGAAAGAAACCTGGGCAGGGCTTCAAGCAATGAAAGCTCATTATTTAAAATCCTCTTATAAAGGGATTTGGTTCTGTGGCAAATATCAAATTAAGAGTGTTGCCTTTCCCACCCAAGCTGACTCTTTCAGACGGCCCCAAGGTAGCCAGTGGGAAGCTGGGTAAGAAGCTTGGATTTGAGGGAGGGTAAAATTTAATAAGAAGAATAGTAATAACAAAAGCATGTTTGACAACTATGTCTAGGAAAGAACGTTAAGCATGGTTACTAACCTGCAGAATGGACTGGAAGCGTAAGTCCGAAGGCTGTTTTTAAAGAAACTGAATTGCCAAAAATCCATGAACCCAGCCTAATAAAGCCTTGGACTGGGGGAGCTTAAAACCACACACAACCCCCCAAATTCTTATAAGTGGGAATCGGGGTAGTGGTGAAAAAATGCAGTCCTAAGGGAGGCCCGGATTCAAGGACCCACTTCAGTTGTGGCCAGGGAAGACAAGCATCAAGAAATGATTCCCCCAAGGCTTCAGAGAACAGTGGACTAGGGCATTTTTCCAAGACAGGAGATCCAAGGTCTAATTAAAGAACTCTCTCCACTGCCAGGGGCAGGGGATCTTCACAGATCCCCGTGTCCCAATTCTCCCTTTCTCTGCACCCAGGACTTGCGTGTATTATGTTCTTCCCGCGGCTCAAGGGGATTTTTGTTATGAAGGGGGCCGAGGTGGACTGGACAGTGTTTCCCCCAAATCCTCCTCCACACTAACCCCAGAATATGA
>RCUC01044479.1:0-11338 GCA_003697995.1 Taxidea taxus jeffersonii | reverse complement strand
GCATGAGGTTGGCAGGGAAGGCCCAGCAGTCCATGGGAGGGGCTAGAGTCTGGGGCCTTCCCAGGGAAAATCTTGATTGGTCTAGGGCAGTGGGAACCAACCCCTCCATCCCCCTGCCATGATCCCTCTCTAACCCCAGCCTGGCCCTCACTCGGCGCTCTGCCCACCCCACCTGACCCTCCCAGGCTACAGCCCTGCCTCCTGGCCTTGGCTTCTCCCCCTTAGCCATCCTACCTTAGGCCCCCGGTGTTGAGGCCGCTTGGCACAGTTTCCCATGGGCTCCTGAACCATCCCAGGCCTGGAGTCCTGGGGGCAGCCCAGGCCCGGGCCTCAGCAGGTGCTGTGGGCTCCTGCCAGCCCCCAGCTGCTCCCAGTGAGAGTCTGGGAGCACTGCAGGGGATTTTCCTAGGGTTTTGTGGGGAAGATTGGGAGCGGATGGGCAGGCGGGGAGCCCTGGGCACGGGGGCTTGGGTCCTAATCCAGGATTATCTCTGAGCATCTCTGCTGGTGAGGGGGGCCACTCAGGACCCAAGGCCCCCTGGAAGGCACAGTTTCCCTGTGCTCACTCCTGAGGGTCTTCCAGAAACCCCCTCTAGCGCTTTTGCCTCCAGCCCCTACCCCTGAGCTCCCCCAATCAGGAGAGATTTACTGCCTTCAGAAGCAGCTCCTGGACCTGGGAGGAAGAAACAAGGTGCTTGGTGTGCCGGGGAGGGCTGGGACACCTCTCGCCTCAGAATGGTGCTATGAACTTGGCAGACTCTTCCCCCTACTAAGAGGAGGCAGTCTTGGCGGGGCCCAGGAGGCTCCTGCCCCTCCCTGCCAGGACCGTGGCTCTCACCTTGGAGCACCCGGCCAGCCTCCCACCCTCCGCGCCCCTGCCTGCACCAGTGCCCTGGCCCTTGTACTCAGGGAAAGGGTGGAGAGGGGCCAGCCCTGGGTGCCACAGACTGGATGCAGGGCTCGGTGAGGGCAGAGGCGGGGAGAGACACCAGCCTCCTGGGCAGCTGACAGACTCACTGAGCCTTCTGTCAAGATGCACATCCGGGGTCTCCTCCCTGAGTTTTGCCCTGGGTCTGTCTGATGGGGTGTGGGGTCCTGCTGTTCCCTCAGGGTGCCCTCAGTTGAAGACATGCCCCACAGCCCTGTCCCCTTTACCTGCCCATAGGCTGCCTGCACCTGGGCCTCCAGCTCCCTGAGGAGTGCCCGCCTCCTGGTGGCTGCTGGACTGGCGGGAGCCTGGCTGGGCCCTGGGGTGCCCTCAGAGGGGCTGGGGTCCCCCGCAGGGAGACAGCCATCTGCCTGGCCCTGGGGAAGGGCCATGGAGACGAGCGCGTGGCACCTCCTGGTCGCACTCTGGTCGCCCCGTTCCTGTGGGAGGGTGGCTCAGTGGGCAGCTGTGGGTGGGGTCCCCCCAGGGTCCCTGCTACTCATTTCCCCGGTTCCTCTCTCCATAGGCCCAGGGCCCCCATCCCACAGCTCTTCTAGCTCCCCATGCTGCTTACGCAGCGCCTCCCCCAACCCACCAGCCTCCGGCCCCACAGTGGCCACAGACTGAGCCCTGGGCCACCCCCCACCCACGTCGCCCTTGCAGAGCCCTGGCCACCTGGCCTCTTCGACTCCTGGTCTCTGCACCCCCACACCGCCTTCCCCGCTGTTCTTTCTCACTCACCGCCCCTCTCTGCCCCCTCAGCTCTGTGTCTGTCTCTCTGGGTCTATCCCACTTGCATCCCCGTGCCTCCCCCTGCTGACATCTGTCCAGCTGTGTCTCTGTGGGTCTCTCTGACCACTCTTGCCCACCCCTGTCATTCCCTCCCTCTGTGGCATAAAAATCTCTCTCACACTGGTCCGGCCGTCTTTCTGTCTGTCCACCCTTGCTCTTCCCATTCTCCCCACCAGCCCCCCGTCCCAGGATGACTCCCGGATTCTGGAAACACAGCCCCCCGCACCTGAGCCTGCCTCCAGACGTGCCCCCTTCTCCCCACGCAGAGCCCCAGGGTAGCTCTGAACTCGCCCACCTCCTCCCCTTCTGCCGGCATCTCCCACCTACCTTCTGCTGACCTCCAACCTCTTGCTCTTCAGGGAGAAATGTGGGGGTGGGCCAGGCAGCCCCCTCCGGCCTCTCGTGCCCTCTTGCTACGTCCCCAGCCCTCTTACTGCCCAGCTGCCTGGTCTTCACCTCCCACAACGAGGTCAGTTGTCCTGCCCCCGCCCTGCTCCAGGCCCCTCATGATTTATTCACCTGCCCCCCGCACCAGCCTTTGTCCGAGGGAAACAGATCCTGCCAGACACCTGCCACCCGAGCTGGTGGCTCTGGCCTCCCTCAGCCACACGAGCGGCCACCCATTCGTGGTTCCTTTTGAAAACATCTGAGACCAGTTGGGACCGAGCCTCAGGGCCTACACAGACTGGGTCTGTCCCGAGGGTCCTGCTTTCAGGCACATCGAACTCAGAAAAGGGGCACAGACAGTCTCCGGGTGCTTGGGAGCCCTGGCCCAGGCAACAGGGAGGCTTCATGGAGAAGAGAGGATGGAGCAGCCTTTTAGGGTCTGACCCGTGCTCAGCCCCGGGTGAGCGCCGGGACACTGGCAGGGGTCAACTGCGAATGTGGAATGTTCCAGGCCCCCGCATCCAGCAGAGTATGTTAGGGAGAGGCCCTCAGGAGGAAGGCAGAGGTCAGTAGCTCCTGGCAAGAGGCCGGAGAAAATTTCAGAGGGGCTGTGTCTTCAGCAAGCGTCGAGGAGTACCTACATCGCCTTCCTGGGTGTTGGGAACCAGTCCCTGCCTCCTGGAACCTTCCAGCTGGGGGCAGATGCATATTCAGCAAGCCTAGGGTCACGATGGGACAGGCTCTTCAGAGGAGAATGCGACCTTGCTGTGACTGGGGGGTGCTGAGGACACGGCATGGGAGCCAAGACCAGAAAGATGGTGGGAGTGACCACCTGAAGGGAAGGGTGGCCAGCGGGCAGAGGGAACAGTCCCCACACAGCCCTGAGCAGGCCTGAGGAAAGGTCAGGATTCAGAGGTGAGCGGACGCCGGCCAGGTGATAAAGGGTGGGAAGGGCTCCTTGTGGCGCTCAAGTTGACCCCTTCAAGGTTCAGCCTTCTGCAGTCTGCAACCGTCACCCTCTGCCCTCAGGGTCTTGCTTCCTCCTGGAGTCCAGAAGGGCAGTACATCCCAGGCAGCATTGCAAACATCCTTCAGACATAGGAATTCTAGCATTTTCTGCAAGGTCTTCTAGAAGGCCTATAGGTCAGGATTTCCCTGTGCGCTCACTGTGTGGCCCTCAGCAAGGTAGTTCACCTCTCTGAGCCTCAGTTTCCTAATCTGGAAAATGGCGGTTGACCTAGGCCTCCTGGTACCTTTGTGAAATTTAAGTAAAGGACCTAGTAGTTTCCTGGCACATAAGAAGGCCACGTGTGACAAGTGATCCTATGTCCAAAGGACCATCTAAGAAGGTGGGAAGTGGGACAAACGTGTGCCCCAAAGTACAAGCCAAAGTAGTGGGGGCACTAAGTGGTCAGCGTAGAGTGCATAAAAGTGTTTTCAGTCAAGAAGCAAAGCCTTTGTATCTAGGTGGAGAAAACCTGGCTTGGAAATCCTTCCTCACCTTGTGTTCAGTGAACAACATTCTATGGTGTTTGTTTCGATGCCCTTGCCTTGCCCAGCCCACCTTAGCCAAGCTGGAGCTCCAGCTCCAGCGTCTAGGATGTCCACATCGGTTGACAGAGAGATGGTTGGGTGGATGGTTGGATGGATGGACAGATAGGTAGCTGAGTGGAGGGAAGGATGGGTAGATGATTTGGTAGGCTAGTAGTTAAATAGTTGGTAGATGGACGGGTGGATGATTGCACTGATTGGATGGTTGGGTGAATGGATGGATGGACGGACAGGTGGAGGGTGACTGGGTGGGTAAATGGGTAGCTGGATGGACGGGTAGACAAATAGGTAGATGTTCTGATGGACTGCTGGCCAAATGTTTGGTTGTTGGATGGGTGGACGATTAGATAGAGGGGTAGATAGATGGACAGACAGAAATGGATGGAGATGGATAGATGGCTGGGTAGATGGACTTCTGATGAAGACTTTATATTTTTCATTAAAAGAATCAATTAGAGTCGAAACCGTATCTTACCTATTCTGGTGTTTGCCATGATGCCTAGCCCACTCATAGCCTGATGGAGACTAATCAGAGTGGGAGTGAAGCCTTGTGTCTATCTCCTCCACTCTGAGCGGTAATCCTTCATCTTTTTAAAAAATCATTATTGGGGTGCCTGGGTGGCTCAGTGGGTTAAGCCTCTGCTTTCGGCTCAGGTCATGATCTCAGGGTCCTGGGTTCGAGCTCCGTGTGGGGCTCTCTGCTCAGCGAGGAGCCTGCTTCCCCCTCTCTCTCTGCCTTCCTCTCTGCCTACTTGTGATTTCTGTCTGTCAAATAAATAAAAATTTTTAAAAATTCTTATTGATATTAATATTAATATTTAAGTAGGCTCCATGTCCAACATGGGACTTGAACTCACGATCCTGAGATCAAGACTCCTGTGCTCCGACTGAGCCAGCCAGGTGTCCCTGAGCTGTGATTCTGATGACAAAGACAATGGCTTCCTCTCCTTCCTGTTCCCCACAAGTCACCCCATGCTTAACGCACAAAACCCCGTGGAGATGCCACTCCGCATGCACCAGGATAACTAAAGCGAAAAGAACAGACAGTAGCAGTGTTGATGAAGACTTGGAGAAGCGGGGGCCTTCACAGGCTGCTGGTGGGTTTATAAAACCCACTCTGGGAAAGAGTTTGGCATTTCCTCAAAATGAGCTACCATGTGACCCAGCAAGTCCACCCCTGGGTATGTACCCAAGGGAGCTGAAAGCGTAAGTTCATGCAAAAATTTGCACACAAGTGTTCACAGCAGCCTGATTCACACTAGCCCCAAAGTGAAACAGCCCAAATGTCCATCAATGCAGGAACGGGTAGACAAGATGTGCGTGACTGTGTCACGACATATTCTTCCGTGGGAGACAGGAATGAGGCACTGTTTTGTTTTAAAGATTTTATTTATTTATTTGAGAGAGACAGAACACAGAGAGAGAGAAGCAGCCTCCCCACTGAGCGGAGAGTTGGACTTGGGGCTCGATCCCAGGACTCTGAGATCATGACCTGAGCCAAAGGCAGACGCTTAACCCACTGAGCCACCCAGGCGTCCCAGGGACACCCTATGACATGCATGAACCTCAAAGACATTCTGCCACGTGAAAGCAGCCAGACCCTAAATGCCACAGAATGTATGTTTCCGGTTATATGAAATACCCAGCATAGGCAAATCCATAGCAACAAAATAGATGAGTGGGGATGAGAGCAGGATTGCCCACGGGTACAGGGTGTTTTGGGGGGGAGATGAAAAGGTGCTGGGACTGCGTAGTGGTGAAAGGTGCACAACACTCAATGTATTAAAGCTGCCGAGTGTACCCTTTATAAGGCTGAAATCTGAGTAACAACAGAACCGTTTGTTTATATTTTAAAAACCGCCAAAGACCGGTGCTGAGATACATGTGGACTGGAAGTGGGGGATGGACACAGGGAAGTTCCTGGCCCCCCGGGGCTGGGAAAACTGTGCTTCTGGACCCCAAAGGAGGAGGCCCCCAGGGTGGCCACAGAGTCCACGGGCTTTGCCTGGGGAGCCAGAGGACTGCTAAGCCAGCAGCCCCCCCAGAACACCGCCGAACAGTGCTGGGCTGAGCAAGGCGACAGCTGGCCCCGGGCACCCGAGTGCAATTGCTGGAGAGGTGAGCCGGCAGGAGGCTGGCCCTCTAGGCAGGAAGGGGTCTCCCAGGCCTTAGATGCTTGTGCACGAAGGGAGGCGATGAATGTTCCAGGCCAGAGCAAGTGAATGAACCTCTGTGAACCTGGGTGTCTTCGTCAGTATAATGGGAACAAGACTCCCTCCCTCTCAGGACGTGGTGGAGATGAAATGAGACCATTTATGTGAAAGCTCTTTGTGAGCTGCTAAGTGCCGGGCAGATGTTCCTCCAGCTGTGAGTCAGGGATAGACCCAGCCCTGGCACCACCTCCCCCACCCCTCCCTGCCCCAGGCAGCTGTGGGCTCGAAGGACGATGAGCGATGCTCCTGGTGAGGCCTGTGTTGGGTCCCCCCAACCCAGGCTTTAGAAGGGGAAGGTACCTTCCTCGTTTCTGCTGGCTCTGACGGGAAAACCTGGCTGAGAGGTCTGGTTCAGTCAGGCTCCGGTTCCCAGGGAGGACTGCCACAGCCACTGAGACACCCCCCAACCCCTGCCCCGACCCAGGAAGGGGCAGCCGGACGAGGGCTGGGGGTGCCATTGATGGGTCCACAGGGAGGTAGGCACGGGGCTCTGCCTGGAAGAACACAGCCCCCTCAGGCTCAGGAGGTCCTGCCCATTTCAGTCCATCTTTTCAGCCACCTGCGTCCCCATGTCCAGTCAGTATTTGAAGAGTGGGTTAGCACTTAGGCTCAGCCAAAACACGGTTTGGAGACGACAAGGCTTTACAGAAGAAAGACAGGGTTAACAGGGAGGCTTTTTTACGTGAACAGTAGAAGTATTGTTTACCAGCTGTGTGACCTTGAGAAAGCCGCTTGACCTCTCTGTGCTTCAGTTCCTCCTCTGTACCAAGTCCTAGAGTGGCGATCGGCGTACGGCCCTCAGCACAGTCCCCGGCCCCTGAAGGTTTGCCATAATTATTATTCTGGAGGGAAGAGGTGTAAAATGGGTATGTCTATCGAAATTGCATTCATTCGTGCCTGAAGCACTTAATGAGCACCTACTGTGCGCTGGTGCTGGCGACCCGGACCTGGCCCTGCGTGGGCCCTGAGCCTGCGGGGTGGGGCGTGGCCCGGACGCTGGTAGAGGCTGCGCGATGCTGAAGTCAGTGCCCTTCAGGCAGGGTACACCGGCGCGAGGTGCGGGTGAGCGCGTCCGGCCCTGGCCCCGCCACACCCAGCCTTGCCCAGGGCCAAGCTCCGCTCGGTGACTCGGCGCATTCCTGGGTGGGGCGAAAAGGGAGGGGGGTTGGGGAACAGACCGTAAATATAAGGTCACTGGGCTCTTCGCCACTTCCTGCTACTTGCTCTTCCACTCCCCCCCGCTAGCTAGTGAGTAGGGTCTGGACCAGGCCAGGGGTGGGGGCTGGGGGGTGAGGGATGGGGGGCGCAGGTGGGCGATGGGGGGTGAAGGTGGGGGATGGGGGGTGCAGGTGGGGGATGGGGGTGCAGGTGGGCGATGGGGGGTGGAGGTGGGCGATGGGGGGTGCAGGTGGGGGATGGGGGTGCAGGTGGGCGATGGGGGGTGCAGGTGGGGGATGGGGGTGCAGGTGGGCGATGGGGGGTGGAGGTGGGGGATGGGGGGCGGGACCCTGGCTGAGCCACCCCCTTCTCGGTGCAGCTCCGGGAGGGGTCCTCTTTCACGCCGTCTGTCTCTCCTAGTGCCGCCCTACACCATCGTCTACTTCCCCACCCGAGGTGCGGCCCCTGCTCCTTCAGGAGGGCGAAGGGCACCGGTGGAGCCAGGCCGCCTGCTCAGGCTGCTACCTGGGGTCCAGCCGAGGCCGAAGACCGGACCGGGAGTCCCGGGCCGGTGGGGCGGGGGCGGGGCCGGCGGGGCGGGGGCGGGGCCTGGACGGCGGGGGCGGGGCCAGGTCCGGTTTTCCCGGGGCGGCATCCTCTTAGTGCCGGGCCTGGCTGCTCGGTCCCTCTGCCTCTGTTCCCATCCTGGGGCACCATGGGTTGGGGCCTCCGCCCCTGTCTCCCTCTCCAGGACGGCACTGGGGCCGTGGGCGCCGCTGTTTCCCAATGGTTTCTCTCCTCAGCAGGCTCTGAGGCTAGAGTTTCTGTCCTGCCCCCACACCCTGGAACCCCCTCCCCAGGGCGCGGTGAGGCTGGGGTCTCTGCACACGTCCCACCACCCTGTTCTCCCCCCCCCCCCCCCCCCCAGGCCGCTGCGAGGCCATGCGCATGCTGCTGGCTGACCAGGGCCAGAGCTGGAAGGAGGAGGTGGTGACCAAGGAGACCTGGCTGCAGGGCCCGCTCAAGGCCTCCTGTGTGAGTGACTGCCCAGAGAGGGGCAGGGGCTGGGCCTTTGTGGGGCAAACCTAGAGTGGGGGCAGCTGAGCTCAGCATCTCTTACTGACCCGAGCCGCACCCCTCCCCCCAGCTGTATGGGCAGCTCCCTAAGTTCCAGGACGGAGACCTCACCCTGTACCAGTCCAATGCCATCCTGCGACACCTGGGCCGCACCTTTGGTGAGTTCAGAGTCGCGGGCAGTGCAGTCCGGCAGAGTACCTGATGGGTCCCCCTCGGATGTCCTGACCGCTGTCTGGAGGACAGGCCAGATGATCCCTAGGGAAGGGCAGGGCCTGGGTCATG
Organism: Taxidea taxus jeffersonii; assembly: GCA_003697995.1. NCBI lineage: Eukaryota > Metazoa > Chordata > Mammalia > Carnivora > Mustelidae > Taxidea > Taxidea taxus. The sequence goes on along the minus strand of RCUC01044479.1, from coordinate 2,950 downwards.
AGGGCTCTGCCAGCCAGATGGTGCCAGATGCGTTCCGTGTGCCCATTTCCTGGAGGACAAGTCAGAGGAGGCTGTGGCCCCCGCAGTGTGCGGTGTGGGCTACAGGCTGCTGCAGGCTTCACAGTGGACCTCTTGCCCATTTTTCCCTGTTTGGGGCTCTCTTGAATCTAGAAAATCCGTGCTCAGTGAGCCAGCCTGTGACCTCGTTACAATGGTGGTAGGGACATGGCTGAAAGAGCTGCCTCTTTTTTGGCAAACCCTGGGTCCCAGTGGGATGTGGCAATCAGGGAATGGGACAGAGGAGTCGTGGTGGCCCCCAAGCCAAGCCTGCCCTGACTTCTGCAGGACCCAGGGTGGGAGGACAAAGGCCTCCGGCTGTGGCCTGCCACTTCCTCTTGCCCCTATGATGCTGCCCAGCGCTGCACATAGCCCCATCAGTGCCCTGGGCCCAGTTCTGTCCAGGCTCCCCAACCAGCTGCCCCTCAGGCCCAGGGAACAAGAGGGGGCTTTGTTCACCCTTGGGGGGGGGGGGGGGGGGGGGACAGATCTGGGGGAGGGGCCTTGGGGCCATTTGGTCAAGAAATTCCTGAGTCTCAGGATAAGACTTGGGATGTGACCAAGAAGGGGCACGGTCCTCAGCTGGGCATGTCCCCTTGGGCTTTTTTTTTAAGCTTTTATTTATCCATTTCAGAGAGTGGTGGGGGGCAGAGAGAGAGGGGGTGGGCCAATTAGACTCCACACATGCAGGGCCCCATCGCAGGATCCCCAGATCACAGCCCAAGCTGAAATCAAGAGTCAGTTGCCCAACGGACTGAGCCCCCACGGCACCCCTCCCCTTGAGCTTTCGGAGTTGGGAGCAGCAGAGCTGGGCAGAGCAGCCCCTCCCAATCAGGGGACCGGGGTGCCCCAGCTTGAGACCTGTGGGCGTTTGGGGGAGAGGGGAGCAGCGGAGCCTCGGCCTGGACGGAGCCTGACTCGCTGCCCGGCCACTGCCCCAGGGCTGTACGGCAAAGACCAGAGGGAGGCGGCGCTGGTGGACATGGTGAACGATGGCGTGGAGGACGTCCGCAGGCACTGTGGCCGGCTCATCCACCACAGCTACGTAAGCAGGGCGGGCTGGCACTCCGAACCGGGGCCCGGGAAGTCATCCTGGCCAGGCATGCTGGGGGCTGCCACTGGATCACTGCCCTTTGCAGGAGGAGGGCAAGGCCAAGTATTTTCAGGAGCTGCCGGAGCGCCTGAAGCCTTTTGAGACCCTGCTGATCCAGAACCAGGGGGGCCAGGCCTTCATTGTGGGAGACCGGGTGAGTGCTGGGTCCGGCCTGTGGTAGATCTCATTTCTCAGAAGGGCACACTGGGGCCCAGAGGAGAGCCGTGGCGAACAACCAGGGTCCTGGCTCCCTGTGGCCCTGCCTCTTCTGACCCTGCTCAAGCCCTCTTCTGATCTTGGCCCTGCAGATTTCCTTCGCTGACTACAATCTGCTGGATCTGTTGCTGAATCACCAGGTCCTGGCCCCTGACTGCCTGGACTCCCACCCCCTGCTCTTGGCCTATGTGGCGCGCCTCAGTGCCCGGCCCAAGCTCAAGGCCTACCTGGCCTCCCCCGAGCACGTGAACCGCCCTGTCCATGGAGCCCAGAAGACATGAGCCTGCTCAGCCTCCCCTGGGAGAATGGATGCCCTTTAGAACCAATAAACCCCGAGAGAGGAAAGCTGTGCTGTGCTCCCTGAGGGGCTGGAGGGCGCAGGGGACCCCGTACGCCTTCCCAGGCTGCCTCAGGAGGACGAGGCTCGGGCTGGGCATCTGGGCCCAGAATTAGACAGAGTAGTTCCAGGTCCAGGCAGGAAGATGAGACTCTGAGCCTTAAGGAGCCACCCCAGAGGTCTTCACGCAGGAGGGAGGTGCCCTCGCCCGGGACCATGCATGACAACAGCCGCCCAGGGAAGCCTGTCAGTCTGAGAGAGGGGCAGCCGTGAATGTGGCAGTCGCTGACATCTGAGAGCCACAGCATGCTTGCCCACGTGGACCCTGGGAAGTAACACATACCCTTGGAGGGTTTACATGAGCGTCAGTGTGGCTCATTCTTGGGCGGTAGCCGGGGTCACCCCCAGGTTGGTGTGGGGTGGCCGGTAGGGCCCAGTGGGCATGTGGCTGAAGGCAGGCCTAGAGCTCCCGGTGGCCTGGCTGTTTGGGGACCGAGGGAGGATGGGCGATCCCCCTCAATTCTACTGACCGGAGTCTCTTGTCACCCGGCCAGTCCTAGCCCATCTCTCTGTCCTAAGCTGTGGCTGCCTCCTACTGGGCTCCCTCAGCTGACCTGCACCTCCCGTCTGCTCATGGAGCAATGTGGAGTCGGACAGTTCCAGAATGCCTGGTGTTCCCAGCACAAACCTGCCGGTGGCTTCTTGCTACCCTATGGACAAAGTCCACAGCCTGACCAGCCTGCCAGGCCTTCCCTCACAGGAACTCTCCATGCTCCAGAACATTCCTCACCCTGCCCCACCTCTGCTTATTTCACTGTCCCTCCCTCCACTCCACTCTGGGGGGTTCTGGCCCACCCAGTCGCCTCCCCTCAGAACCCCCAACTCCTGGAAGGTCAGAGATCAGATCCCATGCTGGAGGCTTAGTTCTCTCATCTAACCCCCTCATGGGAGGAAACCAAAACTCAGAGGAGTGGGGCAGTAAGGCGACTTGTCCAAGGCCGCACAGCTCACAGGGGAGAGGCAGGCTTCACACCCAGTCTGAGGGACTCCCAGGCTTCTCAGGCGTGGTCCTTGGAGAGAGGTGGGGAGGAGGCCGGAGGCCAGCAGAGGCTCCTGGTGGAGTGGGTGGGGACACTGGCCTCCCCTGTGGAGACCTTGCCCCCCACAGTGAGGACTGGGGGTTGACTCCAGTGTGCTGGGGAGCCATGGCAGGCTATGGAGCAGGAAGATGACATGAAAGAGGACAA
>RCUC01044476.1:0-27639 GCA_003697995.1 Taxidea taxus jeffersonii | reverse complement strand
AACCATTTGACACTTCTGACCTCCAGAATTGTAAGATAATAAATGTATGTTGTCTCGAGTCACTAAGTTGGCAATAGTTTTGTTACAGCAGCAGTAAGAAACTAACATAACAACAACAACAACAACAAAACAAAGTTACTCAGTCTTTAAGCCATCTTGCCAGAGAAATGGCATTAGGTTTCATCTTTAACCAAAACATATGGTCAGATTTGAGAAACACTGGGCAGTACTCTTACTCCTAAAAATCTGAATTAGAGGGATGCCTGGATGTCTCAGTTGGTTAAGCAGCTGCCTTCGGCTCAGGTCATGATCCCAGCGTCCTGGGATCAAGTCCCACATCGGGCTCCTTGCTCGGCAGGGAGCCTGCTTCTCCCTCTGCCTCTGCCTGACTCTGTCTGCCTGTGCTCGCTCTCTCTCCCTCTCTCTGACAAATAAATAAATAAAATCTTTTAAAAAAAATCTGAATTAGAGGCCTGGGATTCTTTGGTCTAAATATTCTCTCTTTTTCTCTCCATGGACGGGCATAGCACCTATCCCTAACCTTGTGGAAGTGTCAACAGATCAAGAGCCCAGGACACAAGTGACACAGACTCAATTGGGCCTTGGGAATATTGGCATTCATCATTTTTTTTTTTTTAAAGATTTTATTTATTTATTTGTTAGAGAGAGAGAGAGCACGAGCACAGACAGACAGAGAGGCAGGCAGAGGCAGAGGGAGAAGCAGGCTCCCCGCCGAGCAAGGAGCCCGATGTGGGACTCGATCCCAGGACGCTGGGATCATGACCCGAGCTGAAAGCAGCCACTTAACCAACTGAGCCACCCAGGCGTCCCGGCATTCATCATTTTTTTAAATCTATTTACTCATCTCCTCAACATACTGTAGCCTCTATGTTTCAGGAATTGTTGTAGGCACAGAAGGCAGAGCAGCAAATAGAACAGACGATTTCCCTAACCTGGAGGATCTTACCATCTGGTGGGGTAGCTCAGGAATTGGCAAACCTTTTTCTGTAAGAGGCCGGCTAGCACAAACTTTAGGTTTTACAGGCCGTAAGGTCTCTGTCACAGATACTCAGGCTCTTAAGGTACCAAAGCAGCCACAGACAATATGTAAACAAATGGGTATGGTTATGTTCCAATAAAGCTTAATTTACAAAACACAGTGGTCAGGCTAGATTTCCAGCAAAAAAGTAGTTTGACCAAAACATCTGAGTTTGAGCCATATAAAACCACTGTCTTTCTAGACCAAGCAGAGTTGATCATTGGCACTTTCATACTGTTCTGCCTCATGATTCCAAGTAGTATGTGCTGTCCTCTTTCCTGCAAAGAGCTAACCTTTTCTAACTAACCTCTTCTTATAATCATATTCAAAAGTAAGGTCTTAGGTCTTAATCAACTTCTAGCTCCTTTCCAATATTTCTAAACTTTCCTACAAGGAACTTCTAAAGTTAGGGGCCTGATCTCCTTAAGTCTCCTGGAGTGCCAATGCTAGGATCAGGAGTCTGGTATGGGCTCACGGACCTGTGGACTGACTGTGCAGGTGCCCAGGCAGGAAGAGACCCAAGAGTTCAGATCTCAAGTAGTCCTTATGGATTTACCCCCCAAGACAGGCAGAAAAAATGTTCGCAATAGGCGTCTGTGACTACTTCTGGGAGAATGTGATTGAGATTGAACATGGAATCGGCTACCATATTTAGAAGGCCTCTTGTTAAAAAAAATCATTACGGACTTCAAGACAGCAACAGCAGAATAGTAAAGCAGGGGTAGGTCTCTTTTAACGGGTAAGCCTGTGTGTCTACGCAGGTCCCATGCCCAGGCAGCCAGCCCCATGAAGCCGCTCTGTTCCAGGTTTTGTCCTTAGCATTATACCCTGACAGACTGCAAATGGACAGAACTGCAGAAACTGAAAGCAGGCTTCTTCTTCAGGATAACAACACAGAACAATATAAAATATAGATACGGACAGGGACACTGGAGGCAGGAAAGCACAGAATCTCATCTTGCTTCTGCCAATTCCCAACTGCATGATCTTGGGGCAAAAATCAAAGTTGTCTAAAGAAACTCTGCTTTTTTTGAGTAACAGGCAAGAAATAAGCTTGCTTACTATAAGCCATGTTAGAAACATCAAGGGAAGTATGAATTAGTTTAGCAGAGAGAGTCAAGGGGTTACTTTGGCGTGATGATGCAGCACTCGGGACTTATCAAGGATTAGCTGGGAATGAAGAAAAACCATAACGAGTCTGGAAGAATGTTGAGTTTCCATGTTTGGGTGCAGACAAGAGACAGTGGGACAGAGAACTAACCAAGCAGCACAGAGAAAGGCCAGAAGGAAGCTTGCATGGAGGGGAGACAACAGGAAACTTAGTAGTGCTGAGAATAGCTAATAGACTTTTTTTTTTTTTTTAAGACTTTTTAGGAGTTAAGATTCAGTTGCATTTTGTCCAGGGCTGTGCCTCAAGAGCGCTCCCACCCTGCACCTACCCAGAGGCCCACAGCTTCACAACCTACGATATCTTGTGTTAGTGACAATTTGGAGAACTAAAGACATTAGGATAACATCTAAATGAGGGCAAGTGGTACAGAGAAGTAGTGATATACAGAATGGAAATTGAGAATTTGCCAGGGGCTAGATGTTGAGGCCCAGAGTGCTTAATCTTGCAAGAACATTCAGAGATGTTAGGGGGGGGGGGGAGGATAATGGGTGATTTGCCACTTGTTGGATAATGTTCAAGACAATTTTATTTTATTATTGGAGAACCAGGAAACTCTACCACGGAGTTCCGGGGACACGGAGGGATTGACATCTGGGCTCCCTTTTTAGACTGGATAACAGAATTGTTGTTTTGAAATTAGACAGAAAAAAATATGCAATGTGCTTAGTGTACTAACTAGTGAGAGTAGGTGTTCCATAACTATGAGCTTCCTTCCCACTTTCCCTCATCACATACGGAGGAATAAAGAGATAGATGAGACATGGGCCTGGCTCCAAATACAAGATTTTCCTCTTCTTCAATCATTTTCAATTTCCCAAAGTGATTCATTCATCAGTCAGGAACTACTGCGTGTTGCTTTTGCCAGAGCCAGAGCTCCTGTGACTTGGTTCCAGCACAGTACCCCAGGAAAAGAGGAAGCACTCACCATGAAAATATACAGAGACATGAAGCAGTTCTCCGTCTTCTCAAAAGTGCTGCAGTGAAAGAGATTGTATCGGAAACTATTCAAGTGGCTTGCAGTGGAATAGGTCCCGAATGCAGCCAAGACAGAGCTGGAGATGTTTAAGCCTAGGCTAGTTCTGATCTAGGAAGGAAGGAAAATCAATTCAGCAATCCAGTGGTATGCCCAGGGGTGTCACCAACAGGCACTCCACACCCCTCACTTCTGTCCCCACAGTCCAGCTGCTCCATCTTGACTACCGTGCTGTTTCCTCACTGGTCTCTCCCCTCACAGCTGCCCACACACAAACATGATCTTGTGGTTTCCAAGCTTGAATCCTTCAGACAACCCTCACGCACATGAGATAAACTCTTTTGTCCATGTTAACTAGCCAGTTTTGTCCGTGCCCATCTCCTGCCGTGCTCGGTGCCGGGTGCCTGGCTGCACATTATTTCCCAAATGTGGCCTCCATGCTTTTTGTGTATGACGTTCCTCTGCTCTGTATTCCTTTCCTGCATTCTCTTCCTCTGGAGGCTTATTATAAGAATGAAAATTCTCCAAGAAAGCATGAGAGGTTGAGTGTGGCTGTAGCACGAGGGGAGTTTTAATGGTCATAGCTGGACCAGATGCTACGGAGATACACAGGTCAGATTTGGAAAAGCCATAAAGATCATGCTCCATAATCTGATCTTTATCCTTTGAGCAAAGAAAACGCAAATATGGCCTTTAGTGAGCAAAAACATATGTTGAGATCTGGGCTTCTAACTTTTCTTGGCTTTGTGAAAGACCTATTGGCATGAGAGGTGTGTTATAAATTTGCTTTTCCTTATTTAATAGCCTTATTGTGAATTTCTTTCATTGCAAGCCAAATGAAAGTCCTTTCCATAAGCAGTCAGATACACATTTTAATTAATAAATCAACAAATATGATGCCACGCCAACACTTGGTGTCACTGTTATGGATTGGATCTCAAGCTGCAGCGTCTATTTGGCCAGTCCCATTAGACAATCCTTTTCAGGAATTCTCTGAATTTTCATAAAGATTCTCTCAACAACTGTCTTCTCAAACTCTTCATCATCATATCAGTAATTTTATGAGCAGCCAATTTTTTTATTATAATTTCTGAAAGACCAATGCATCTATGTAAAACAATCTCTCCTGATTTTTAAAAAATAAAACCACTCTTGTACTCTGGCAAAACAAATACTTGATTAGTCCTTCTTCTTTTAGGACAAAAATGAGCAAGCAGATTAAAGGGAAAAAAAAGGAAATATTACTCACCAGACCTTTTGTAGTTTTGGTCCCTGCTACAATTGACAAGGACCCTGAAACAATAAACTAGTAACAAGAGAAAAAAATGTGGGTAAAAAAACTTTAAACAAATATTTGAAGTCAAAACTTACTAAAACTTACCCCTAACTGTGATAAATTTGTTAAAAAGATCAATTATATTGGGAGAAACACAAAAGATTGTAAATAACTCTCCTTTTCTCCCAGAAACAACAGAGAAACTCTACCAGATGGATTCACAGGAGAATTTTTCAAGCCTTTCAAAAAAATGTCTATTTGCAACATTTAAACATCTATTTAAACATTTGAGGTCCTTGAAATACAAAGAAAGCTCCTAAATTCCTGATATGAAGGAGCCCTAATATGGTACCAAAATTTAATAAGATTTTAGAAAAGAAAAGAGAGTAAAGATCGTTCTTATTTAAAATGACTATTAAAAGTTATAAACAAAATAGTAGCAATGAAAGTTTTAAAATTTCATATTAGATGCTGATTATTTTAAAGTTTTTAATAATATACTATTCCATTTGGTTCCATCAGTTGGGTGATTATTTTCCATTTAACTAAAACAGCTAGAATCAAGTTGATTGGGTCCCCCCCCACCTTAAACTACTTGATTGTTTGAATTTCTAGGTTTGCTTTCCAATTTGATTTCAGGAGTTTCAAAAATTGTATCTTAATATCAAACAAAGACTGATCTAATGACACAGCTTGGTAAATTTCTTCAAAATGTCTATAAATTCAAAGACATGGAGATGGTAAAGGTTAACTAAGTCACCTCTAGAAAAAAATAGCAGCAAGAATCATCCATCATATTATATGAAATGAATCATGACTATGTGGGATATTCCTTTAAATGTCCAGGTTTTTAAAATATTGAATATTATTATAATTTACAAATACAGATTTAGGGAGAAAATTCACATCTAATTATTATTCATGTTTACAATGTTAAGATATTTAATAGAATTCAACACTATTGTGACTTAAACATTCTTAATAAGATATAAAGAGTTTCATCTTCCATACATGATGGAACATTTGCCTTGGTCTGGAAGTCTTTGTCATATTTAATGAGGAAACACTAGGGCCATCTCTATTAAAGTCAAAATCAAGATAAAAGTGTAGATAAACAGGGGTGCCTGGGTGGCTCAGTGGGTTAAGCCTCTGCCTTTGGCTCGGGTCATGATCCCAGGGTCCTGGGATCAAGCCCTGCATCGGGCTCTCTGCTCAGTGGGGAGCCTGCTTCCCCCCCTCTCTCTGCCCGCCTCTCTGCCTACTTGTGATCTCTCTCTCTGTGAAATAAATAAATAAATAAAATCTGTTTAAAAAAAAAGTGTAGATGAACAGATATTACTCTTCTTACTTAGTATATTAACCAAAATAACTATGTAAGAAAAATATTTGAGGAAAATGTTTACATTTACTGCTATTTAAATATGGATACGTTATGCTGAAGATCTCCAAGAAAATCAACTAAAGGCTACTATAAATTCTAAGAAAAACTGGTAAAGTACATGGGAAGAACATTATATACAGAAATTATGTATAAATACATATGTATTTGTGCGTGTGTGTGTGTGTGTGTAAAGATTTAACTATTTGAGAGAGAAAGAGGGAGAAAGTGTATGAGTGGGGGAAGGGGCAGAGGGAGAGGGAGAGAGATAATCTCAAGTGGACTCTTCACTGTAGGCAGAGCCCGATGTAGGGCTCAGTCTCATGACTATGAGATCATGACCTGAGCTGAAATCAAGAGTCAGACGCCTGACTAACTAAGCCCCCCAGGTGCCCTTGTATTTGTATGTTTAAAACACATGATTTAATATCATAGCGAAAAATATATTAAGTTTCTGAGAGAAAAAAACTGAGCAAGGTCTATGAACAATGTATATGAGTAAAACTTTATGCTGTTCCAAAAGTCCACAGAAGAAAACTTGAACAGATAGAACAGATAGACTCATGAGGGAATAATTTTATAGCATTCTAAGAAAGGACATACAGCTGTACTGGAAACTAAATTGTCAAAGACAAGAGATATTTGTGATTAGTTCTTGGTATTGGTTGGTGTCCTGTATAAGAGAGTAAAGGGAAGCACTTCACAGGTGAAGTTTGGAAATAAGGCTGAAAGAATAATGGAAGGTCACAGCAAAAATGTTCCACCAATTAAATAAAGACTGATCTAGTGGGATTCCTATGATGGTTTGAGTGACAGTTCAATTGACAAACATAGCTCCTGCAGTGCCCAGAAATCTATGGAACCCATGTAGAGGACATAAATTATGAGAACTGGTTTCCAAAGTAGTGTTGAAAAGGAAATTCGGGGTGCCTGGGTGACTCAGTGGGTTAAGCCTCTGTCTTTGGCTCAGGTCATGATCTCAGGGTCCTGGGATCGAGTCCTGCATCGGACTCTCTGCTCAGCAGGGAGCCTGCTTCCCCCCAACCCCCACCTGCTTCTCTGCCTATTTGTGATCTCTCTCTCTCTCTGTCAAATAAGTAAATAAAATCTTAAAAAAAAGGAAAGTAAAGGGGAAGCAGAACATGTGAGTGGCTGATGTCTGCAAGACTGAAATCAGAACGACCCCGTTGGAGCCCTGATTCATGTACTAAATAAAAGCATGATCTTGAGGGACACCTGGGTGGCTCAGTTGGTTAAGTGGCTGTCTTCGGCTCAGGTCATGATCCCAGCGTCCTGGGATCGAGTCCACATCAGGCTCCTTGCTAGGCAGGGAGCCTGCTTCTCCCTCTGCCTCTGCCTGCCTCTCTGTCTGCCTGTGTTTGCTTGCTCTCTCTCCCTCTCTCTGTCAAATAAATAAAATCTTTAAAAAAAAAAAACATGATCTTGAGCAAATCACTTAATTTCTCCAAGTCCCAGTTTCTTCATCTACAAAATGAGGACAATGGTAGACTTTCTCAGAAGTCTGTGATGGTTGCACAAATGGAACTGAATACATAATTCACTTAAAATAGTGCCCAGATTATGGTAAGTGTTGAATAAAAGCCATTATTGACATTAGTATCATCAGACGCATAAAGCATGGCACAAACGCCCAGGAGTAACACAGTGTATGCTGCTCTTCAAATCTTGCACTTCTGTAAACAAGCAAGGGGGAACAAAAAGCCAACTCTGTAATAAAACTCTAAACTCTCTCATTCTCAACGTTGTAGATGGATGGAGACCCTACAATACTTGAATAGGGTTTTCTGGTTCTAACATAAACTTATTTTCCTCCTGTCACTTGATACTTTGCATTCTGTTTACATTCTTAATTTGCAGAGAAACTCTCTTGCATTTTATGTTAAGGGAAAATTTTTAACTTTCTTAAATTTTCACTTAATCTTAGAATTATTATTGTTAAATTTATGAAACAAATTTATCTAATAGCAGCTCCATTTGTTAAGATTTGATAGCTGATTATAAATTGTCTGCATCCCAGCCACGTCTCTTCTTTCTTGTTAATGAAATCCTCATCTTGTTCATAAGGTTCAGTGAGCCCTTCCCAGCCTAACTGAGAAGTGAATTTCAACTACTCCAAGCCAACAATGGCAAATCCATTACCTTTGCCCAGAGTTGGCTTGGGAATATAAAGGATTTATGCACACAAAACATTTATGAACAATGAAATGTATACAGTCTGACATGATATGCCAGCCATCCTCAGTGAGGTCCTTGCACTCCTGAACTAACCAACCCTGGAAATGACTCGCCACTGGGTTTCTAGTTGTGAAACAATCAATATTTTCAATGTTTAATACATTCTGTTTGGGTGTTTTGCTATATGCTGCTGTAATATACTATACTAAATAATTAATCTTCCCAGCTTTCTATGAGTCTTTTATTATTATTCCTAATTTAAATGTGAGAAAATGGAGTCAAAAGGAGATTAGATACATTTCTCAAAGTTATAGAACTACAAAAGAGGGTTAGATATGATTCTAAAGCTCAAGACATTAACAACTAAGTTGTGTTGTCTCCAACGATATCAGAAGTTATTCTACTCACCGTCAGCGACCCCACAATTTTGTACACCTCGTGCTCTAACAAATAATGATACTCATTGAATGGAAACGTAACATTAATGTTTATTATTCCCAGGCTGATATTCATCAGGGCAATCAGGATCTGCACAACCTAGAAATAATGAAGAAAGTAAAAACTGATTATTCACCACCCCCTTTCCAACCACTAAGTTACCCCTCTTCTCCATCTTCGATATGATAGATGGTCTTGATATTCTCCTGTCATTTTTCTTTCATATAAAGAACTATGGGTGTATTAACTTACTAAAATTGTCCCTTGGGATATCCATCCCAAATGTCCCAGTCATTTTCAAGGTAAAAAGAATGAACCAGGACCTACCCAGAGGTGCTTTACTGACCCCTGTTATGTTACTCCTACAGCAACTCTAACTCTCCTTTGCTCATGCTCAGATGGGAGTGATTCAGAAATTAGGAACCAAGGAAAAATAATGTGGAGGAAGGAGCATGTGTGTAGGTGAAAAGAAAGAAAAGAGAAATATGAGTTTTCTTGGTATCTAGGGTCTAAAAATAGAGGCATCAAAGTATGGTTATCCCATGGCATAAAAAAGATACAAAGTGTCATAATGATTTTGTCCCATTGGTTTAAAGCTTGGTCTAGAGATCAACCTCTGTTCACTCTCCTTCCACCTGCACTAATCTGTCTTTCTTTAAACCATCCATTTTTTTTAGGCACACTCACCTGAGACTCTGGACAGAAATGCACAGAGAATAAAAGAATTTTCTTCCTCTGAGGAGCAGTCTGAGAAAACTTCCCAGAGGCAGTAACAATGTGGGGTAGTCAGCTTTCAGAAAAATCTGTTGGGTGGACACCACCTAGTGTACATGTGGCCTTTCCTTTTGCTGCTATTCCCTGCTGAAGTTAAAGTTATCATGGATGACCCACAAACCTAGAATAGATCCAAAGTCACTATGTTTTAAATACAATGAGATTAGAAGCGTGACATAGTAGAATATTGTACCATTTTTGACTAACAGGGCCTGAACATCAGATACCAATGTCCCTAGGGCTGGCTGATGTATTATAGGGTTAATGGGACAGAGCATTTGTCATTAAAACTGATCAGCTCTGAGTTCACAACACAACTGGTCTACTTCCAGATCTGCAACTGACTTACCCCGAGGACTTTAGGTTCCCCCTTCAAGAACTTCTCTGGCATCCCTTTCCACTGATGTGGGTATAGAACATCAGACTTCTCTGGCTGGCACACACCGGGGCCAGTCCCTGTGGTCCCTTCTGGTTCTTGTGTGGTTGCCATGGCAGCAGAAAAGGAGCTACAATAAGAAATGTAATTTAGGATGAGGTCCTGTTAATGACAGGACAAACTGCGGTCTACATTCCCTTGCTTTATTAGAACAGCTATTAGAACATCTTTGCAAAATGTAGTTATTGTAAGGAGAGAAACAGAGAGAGGGAAATGCCATGTGTCATCAAGATGCTAGAAAGTACTGAAGAGAGAGGAATCTAGATAGAATTGAGATGAGTATGCCAGGCCCCTCAAATATACGAAGTTTGTACTCAGATTTTATCTCTCTGATTATAGCCATTTCCCCTTTGGGTTTTTTTAAGATTTTATTTATTTATTTGTCAGAGAGAGCACAAGCAGCGGGAGAAGAAGAGAGAGAAACAGGTTCCCTGCTGAGCAAGGAACCCCATGAGGGACTCAATCCCAAGACCCTGGGATTATGACCTGAATTTATGCTTAACCCACTGAGCTACCTAGGCGTCCCACCATTTCCCCTTTGAAAGATAACTTTTATAATAGGAATAAACTACACAGAATCAATCATTTGTGTTCCCATTGATCGTAAAAGTGTTTTATGGTCTCCCTTTTCTAGTTGGAGCAGAGTTATATTCTCAGAGCTGGAAATCTCCTCCAGGTTCATGTTAATAAATTCTTTTAATCTTGAATTTTATCCTATAAACTTTGGTCTTTGTGGATGAGATTTATGATCCTGAGTCATAATCCTGGCACTGAGAATTGACCCATTTAAATGTTTTAAAACCTGACTTGACAATGCATGGCAAGGACACATAAAATTATTTTTCTGAGGCTCAAAGCACAAACATAATACTCTTGTGCCACTTTCTCTCGTCAATCTAGTAACCCCAGTCAGATTATGTGGAAGTGAGTTTAAAGCACCGGAACACTTTATCTGCTCATTTGAATCCATGTTCAGATGTTGCATGGCTCACATCCATAAATTTTGAGAGAAGTGAAACTTAAGACTTTGCAAAGTCACAATCAATTCTGATTCCATTCATGGTTCGGTGAGGCTCCATCAAAGCCTCAAGTTTGGAGACGTGTGCTCTTTCATTGGTAGTACAAGATCAAAGAATGTTCTAGTAACACACATTTTTCTGGTACTGGGAAAGAATTCATTTTTGTCAGGAAAGGATTATTAACCTGTTTATACTCCATAGGCTAAGGGAACTACATTATTAGTTATCTAGCAAAAAAAAAAAAAAAAACCCACAAAAACAAAAAATCTGGCCAAAATAAGAAAAAAAAGGAATCCATCTCAGAGACAGGCAAGGGTAAACAACCCAAATGAAAATAAATATTAATCATTTTAAAACATTAATTTAACTTTAGTAACAAATGTATTCAAAGTTCTGGAAAGCAGTAAAATGAAAAGTACAAAATAGTAAATCATAAAATAATAAGTAAAGCAAAAACTTTAAAAATAAGATGGCAGAAAAATATAATTGGTGATTCATAAGGAATACATAATATGAAGGAGAATAAAACAGTTAAGATGAGGAAGTAAGTAAGAGGATATAACCAAAAGTCAGGGTTTCTTCTTCTGTTCTAGAATATTTCCAAAAGTAATATCTAGAAAGAAAATTAGAACTCCATTTTGAAACTGGGACACGACTAAAATTACCATAATTCAGATGAAGTAACTGTTAAGAGCAATGAAGACTGCACAAAGATGAATTTTGGGGAAATGCAGAAGGAGTATCAAAGAAGCAAGACAATACGCCACAGATTTCAGAGTACACTTATCAAAGGCAAGAGGCTCGCTGAGGTATAAACCACATGCTCTTATTTATAATCCGGAGAATGAACACACCAGTTGACAGCTGCAGCTTCCCTGGACAAGTATAGTTCTGAGACATAAAAAGTGGGAAAAGCAGAGAAAACACATCAAAAAGCCACTTTTGTAGGAAGCCCTCTGTCTCTGACTAATTCTTACACTGGAGTCTGCAAAGAAGGAAGCAAATCTTCTTGCCAAAATCTCCAAGAAATCCTACAGATTGGAATCATCTGAGTATATCATCATAATCAAAGATCACCAAGTGTACAAAAACCAAGAGATTTAGTTACAAGGAACAACAAATGCTTCAGATGTTATGATAATCAAATACAGAATATGTAATAAATATTGATGAAGTGTTCCAATAAAAATAGAATGGCCAAAATGAAGAACAGGTTTCCAGCTCTGAGAATATAACTCTGCTCCAACTAGAAGTGACATGACAAACTTCAAATGTAAAGAAAACAATGTCAACATTAAAAAAAAAAATACTTGGTTAATGTGTTACACAGCAATGGACACAGAAAAGGGAATCTGTGAACTGGAAGATAAATCTGGAAAAATGACCTAGAAGTCACATAGACAAAGAAATGGACATAGGAGAAGAGATGTGAAAAGATTAGAAGCACATAACTAAAAGTTTGAGATGTGTACAGAGTCCTATAAAAAGAGGAGACGACAAAGGGAGGACAACACATGGTGAAATTAGCAATATGTGAAACTCACAGACGCAGATCATATAACATACACCAAGCAGTTTTACTTCAAAAATTTATATTCAAACACATCATAGTAAACTTACAAGATAGCAAAGAGCAAAGATGATCTTAAGAGTAGTAAAAACGAAAAGTCCAATCCCATGCAAAGTGAGAGCAATTAGACCAATAACAACGTAAGCCAGAAAACCATAGAAAAATATTTTTCAAAAGCCTGAGGGGAAACAATGATAGACCTAGAATTTTGTTATATGCATTAAAACTGTACTCCAAGATCAAGGGTGACATTAAGACATTTTCAGATAAGTAAACCCTTGATGGAGTTTACCAGCACTGGGAAACAGCCACCAAATAGAACATTCACTAAATAGAACTTCCAAATGATGTGCTTAAAAAATGAGAGACATGAGTCCCAGAAGGTTGTTTTTCAATGCAAGAAGGAATGGTTAGCAAAGAAATTGGTAAACATGCATGTATACATGTTGTTTGTGCAAAATAAGACCAACAATATCTGATTCATTAGGTGAAACATAAGGACAAAATAGAAAACACTGGACTCCCCAAAAAGCAAAATTTGGGATTGGGATGATAAGAATTGGTCTTCTAATGTCCTTGTGCTCTTTGGGAGATGGGTGAAGATAGTAACTTTAGATCTCTTTCTTTCCTTTTTCTTTCTTTCTTTCTTTTTTTTTAGACGTTTTAACCCTCACTGATTCTTTTTTAATTTTTTTTTATTTTTTCAGTGTTCCAAAATTCACTCTTTATGTACCACACCCAATGCTCCATGCAATACATGCCCTCCTTAATACCCACTACCAGGCTCCCCCATTCAATAAGGGTGAAAAAACTTAGAGTTATTAATAAAGATAAGAAATGGGTTGTGTAATTTTTTTCAATAAAGAAGGGAAAATGTTACAAGAAAATGAAGATAAAAAAATGTACTCTATCCGCCAAAAAGGCAAGAAAGGAGATAAAATGAACAGAAAAATAAGCGAGACAAACAGAAAGCAAAAACTATCATAGAGGGATAATCACCTCCAGAATTGATGTTTGAGGGGATATGAAAATCCATTCTTCAAAAGCATTGAGATCACACTGGGAAAATGGTGAAAATCAACTTTCCCAGAACTTTAGACATTAACCAAGATCTTGTAACAATCAAAAACTTTTATCCAAAGACAATTGTTGAATTTTGATAAGCATATTGAACTCTGTCACTTTTTCTTTGTTATAAAGATTCACAAGATATAATTTGCCATTTAAACTAGTTTTTTTTAAAGATTTTGTTTATTTATTTGACAGAGAGAGATCACAAGTAGGCAGAGAGCAGGCAGAGAGAGAGGAGGAAGCAGGCTCCCTGCTGAGCAGAGAGCCTGATGTGGGGCTTGATCCCAGGACCCTGAGATCATGACCTGAGCCAAAGGCAGAGGCTTAACCCACTGAGCCACCCAGGCGCCCTAAACTAGTTTTAAGTGTAATAGTAGCTTTAAGTCCATTCACATTGTTGTGCAAGCATTACCACTATACATCACCAAAACTTTTTCTATTTTCTCAGCTGAAACCCTGTACTGAAACTCCCCATTTCCTCCTCTCCTGGCAAACATTCTACTTTTCTGTCTTCATGAACTGAACTACTGCAGGAAACTGATATATGCGGAATGATGCAATACTGTTCTTTGGTGACTGGCTTATTTCACTTAACAAAATGTCTTATTTCACTCATGTGTAGCCAGGTGCCAAAACTTCTTTTCCTTTAAAGGCTGAATAGTATTCCATTATATGTATAAACCATATTTTCTTTGTCTGAGTATTGCATTAATTCTCTTCACTACTTATATCTTAGCAATAGTGTCTTCTAGTCCATGAACATGAAATGTCTTTCCATTTATTAGTGTTATCTTCAGTTTCCTTGAGGAATATTTTGTAGTTTTCAGCATTGAAAGTCTCATCTCCTTGGTTAAGTTTAAGCTGAAATCTTTTATTATTTCAATGCAATTATAAATTGATTTTCTTTATTTTCTTCTCAGATTGTTCATTGTTAGTATAGAGAAATGCAGGTGATTTTTGTGTGTTGATTCTGTGTCCTGCAACTTTTCCTGAACTCATTTATTAGTTCTAACAGCTGTGTGTGTGTGTGATCTTTAGGGTTTTCTAGATATAAAAGCACGTCATCTTTCAAACAGAGATAATTTTACTTCTTCCTTTACAATGTTGGTGATGCCTCTAATTACTTTAGCTTGCCTAATTTCTCTGACAGGGACTTCTGTTTCTATGCTGAATAAAAGTGGCAAAAGCAGGCATCCTTACTTTGTTCCTAATCTTAGAGGAAAACGTTTCATTCTTTTAACATTAAGTACAATGTTGACTGTAAACTTTTTACATATGGCCTTTATTATGTTAAGGGAGCTTCCTTTTATTTCTAGTTTTCTGAGTGTTTTTGTCAGGAAGGGGTGTTGAATTTTGTCAAATGCTTTTTCTGCATCAATTCAGATTATCATGTGTGACTATTTAGGTCATTCTGTTAATGTGGCATATTAACTCATCCATTTTTATACATTGGACTATCTTTGCATCCTAGGTGTAAGTCTCACCTGGTCATGGTATATAGTCCTTTTAATAGGCTGTCAAATTTGGGTTTTAGTTCTTTGTTGAAGATATTGGTGTGGATAATTATAAGGGATAGTGTTCTGTAGTTTTCTTGTCATGTCTTTATCTGGCTTTGGTAACAAGGTGATGTTTACCTCATGGAATGACTTATGGGGTGTTCCCTCCCCTTGAATGTTTTGGAAAATATGATAAAGATTGGTGTTAATTTTTCTTTAAATGTTTGGTAGTTTTCACCAGTGAAGCTACTGGTCCTTGGTTTCTCTTTTTGAAGAGGTTTTCAATTATTTATTCAATATCCTTTCTAGTTATAGGCCTCTTCAGACTTTCTAATTTCTTCATGAGTAAGTCTAGGTAGGGTGTGTCTTTCTATGAATTTGTCCATTTCACTTAGGTTATCCAAGTTTTGGGGAACCAATTGTTCATAGTACTCTCTTATAATCCTTTTATTATTTCTATAAAATCAGTAATTATGTCCCTTTTCACTTATACATTAGTTATTTGACTCATCTTTTTGTATTAGATAATCTAGCTAAAAGTTTGTCAATTCTGTTGATCTTTTCAAAGAACAAACTCTTGGTTTCATCATTTCTCTCTATTGTTGTTTTAACTTGTCCTATTCCTATTACCCTTTCCCAATTCTGTGGTAGCCCTGAAAATTAGAAGCCTTAGAACCATGGCAGCTACAGAAACTGGCCACTTAACAGTCTGTGAAGGGGTGAAAATGAAATTGGAAATCCTTGAAAAAACCCCATCCCCAGGGAATTGTCACTAATTGACCTGTTTGGAAAACATCTGGAAAAGCTCTACTCATAGATCTTGTCTTTACTTGATATGTATGACTCAAGGCTCATTCAGTGATGGCAGCCCTAACCCCAAGGTGTTTGTCAAAAGCAATTATCAGAAACTGTTTAATTCACAGCTTCCTGAGAAAGTGATACAGTTGGAGTAAAAAAAAAAAAGCTAGATTAAAAAAATAGTTAAAAGACAAAAACGGGAATGAGATTTCTGCAAGGATTTTGAAAAATTCTTAATATATCCCTGGGAATCTAGAAGGCCGTATATGTGTATGTTGTATGTGTGCCCAGGAAAGACCTGAGAAGTTCCTAATTCCTCAACTATAGCTTATCTCAGGACTCTGTGCAAGGAAGAAGGAAAGGCTATAGAGAAAGGAAATACAGAGTTATAAACTACCAGAGTATTAAAGTTGCCCAATGCATGCACACACACATGACTTAAGAAAAAATGGAAGGAGACTTATTGGGGGGAGGAGGCTCTTAAAGATATGTTAAATCATTAGCTAACCACTAAACGGAATCAAACAGAAATTCTAATGTGCACAGATTACACAGAGTATAGACTTCATAGAAGAGATCTGGCAGGGATGCCTGGGTGGCTCAGTTGGTTAAGCAGCTGCCTTCGGCTCAGGTCATGATCCCAGCATCCTGGGCTCGAGTCCCACATCGGGCTCCTTGCTTGGCAGGGAGCCTGCTTCTCCCTCTGCCTCTGCCTGCCTCTATGTCTGCCTGTGCTCGCTCTCTCTCTCTCTAATAAATAAATAAAATCTTAAAAAAAAAAAAAGAAGAGATCTGGCAGTCACTACACAACAACAACAACAACAGCACAGCAATGACAAATAGCCACAACAACAACGAATACTTGGAATGGGGTATTCTTTGAAAAGATCAACAAAACTGGAAAATCATTAGCTAGACTAAATAAGAAGAATTGTAAGAAGAAATTACCAAAATCAGGAATGAAGTCAACATGATAACCAACCTTACAGAAAAAAAAAAATTTGTAAAATTCATAGATTACTAGGAATAACTATATTCCAGTAAATGAGATAACTTAGATGACACAGTTAAACTCTTGTAGAGACACTAATGAATCTGATGGAAGAAGAAACACAAAAGCTATATAGATCTATAACAAGCATTTAAATGAGGAAATTAAAAATTTCCTATAAAGAAAGCCCATGCCCATATGGTTTCACTAGTGATTGTATTAAGCATTTTAAAAAAGATTCAATAACTCCTCTTCAAAAACTCTTAAAAAAACCTGGAAGAGGAAGACAAAAGATTCAATAACTTTTCTTCAAAAACTCTTCAAAAAACCTGGAAGAGGAAGGACACTTCCCAATTTATTGTTCAAGGCCAGTGTTACCTTGATATCAAAATCAAGAAAAGACATCATAAAAAAAGAAAACCACAGATGAATATCCTTTATGAACAAAGACACAAAACTTGTTTAAGGATCCAATTCAGGCAGATGTGGATCTCACCAAGTCCTCTGGTCAGAGTGTTCCCCAGCCCGTTCTGTAGATGAGAAAAGACACTAGGGGAACAGCAGAACACACTTTCTTCTCAAGTGCACATTCTAGGATACATTACAGGTGTGGATACAAAGAAGTCTTAGAAAATTCAAGAAAATTAAAATCACACCATGTATCTTCTCTCACATCAATGGCATGAAGCTAGAAATCAATAACAAGAGGAAAACAGGAAAATTCATGAATATATGGAAATTAAACAACATTCCTGAACAACCAATGGGTCAAAAAAAGAAATTGAAGGGGAAATTTTTAAATTTTCTAAAACAAACAAAAGTGGGAACACAGCTCACCAGAACTTGTGGGATGCAGCAAAAGCAATTCAGAGGGAATTTCACAGCAATAAACACCTACATTAAGAAGCAAGAAAGAGGGGTGCCTGGGTGGCTCAGTAGGTTAAGTCTCTGCCTTCGGCTTGGGTCATGATCTCGGGGTCCTGGGATCGAGCCCAGCTTCCGGGTCTCTAGTCAGCGGGGAGCCTGCTTCCCCCCTCTCCCACCCTCTCTGCCTGCCTCTCTGCCTACTTGTGATCTCTCTCTCTCAAATAAATAAATAAAAATCTTAAAAAAAAAAAAAAGAAGCAAGAAAGATCCCAAATAAACAAGCTAACTCTACCCCTTAAGGACAAGAAAAGGAAGAATAAACCGAGTCCCAAGTTAGCAGAAGAAAGGAAATGATAAAGATTAGAGCAGAAACAAATGACATAGAAAACTAAAAATGATAGAAGAGATTAACCAAACTAAGAGTTGGTTTTTTGAAAACATTAATGAAACTGACAAACTCTTATCTAGGCTAACCAAGGAAAAAAGAGAAAGAACCCAAATCAACAAGATTATGCATGAAAAAGGAGACACTACAACTGATACCACAGATTGAAAGGATCATAAGAGACTATTATGAACACCTGTACACCAAAAAACTGGGCAACCTGGAAAGACATGGAAAAATTCTTGGAAACCTACAACTCACCAAGACTGAATCAGGAAGAAACAGAAACTCTGAAAAGACCAACTAGTAGTAAGGAGAGAGAATCAGTAATTAAAAAATCTTTCAACAAAGGAAAGCCCAGCACCAAACGGATTCACTGGTAAGTTTTACCAAACACTTAAAGAATTAACACCAATCCTTCTCAGACTCTTGCAAAGAATCAAAAAGGGAGAAATTTCAAACCTCATTTTGTGAGGCCAGCATTAGTCTGATACTAAACCCAGAAAGGGCACTACTAACAGAGATATGGGAGGCCAATATCCCTGATGCATGCTAAAATTCTCAGTAAAATACTAGGAAACTGAATTCAACAACACAATGAAAGGATTGTTCACTGTGATCAAGTGGAATTTATTCCTGAAACCAAGAATGGTTCAACACACGCAAACCAATGATACATCACAGTAATAGAATGAAAGAAAAGAACCATATGATAATCTCAATGGATGCAGAAAAAGTATTTGACAAAATTCAACATACACTCATGATAAAAACTATTAACCTGGTAGACATAGAAGAACATACTCAATAAAGGTAATATACAAAAAGCCCACAGCTAACATCATACTCAAAGATGAAAGGTTGAAGGCTTTTCTTCTAAGATCAGGGACAAGACAATGTTGTCTACTTTCACCACGTCCATTCAACATGGTATTAGAAGTCCTAGCTGGACCAATCAGTCAAGAAACAGAAATAAAAGGTATCAGAATTGGAAAGGAAGCAGTAATATTGTCTCTATTTGCAGATGATATGATTTTATATTTACAAAATTCTAAAGACTCAACTAAAAACCTGTTAGATCTAATCAATGAATTCAGTGAAGTTGCAGGATACAAAATTAATATATACAAAAATCAGTAGCATTTCTACACACTAACTGTGGAATTTTTGAAAAAGAAATGAAAAAATGATCTCATTTATAATAATATCAAAAACAATAAAACACTTATGAATAAATTTAACAAAGAAGGTAAAAGGTCTATGCTGAAAACTGAAAGACATTAATGAAAGAAATTGTAAGCACATATAAATGGAAAAGTATTCCCTCTTCACAGATTGGAAAAATTAATCCTGTTAAAAAGTCAATACTACCGAAAGCCATCTATAGATTCAATGCATTGTTTATCAAGATTTTAATGGCATTTTTCATAGAAGTAGAAAAAAACACTCCTAAAATTTACATGAAAGCACAGAAGATTCCAACTAGCCAAAGAAAAACTGAAAAAGGAGAACAAACAGAAAGCATCACATTTCCTGATTTTAAGTTATACTATTAGGATTTAGTCATCCAAAGAGTGTGGTACTGCCATAAAAACAGACAGATAGACCAGCAACAGAATTCAGACCCCAGAACTAAACCTAAGCACACTTGGTCAACTACTATTTGACAAGAGAGCCAAGAGCACTCCATGGAGAAAAGACAGTCTCTTCCACAGATGGTGCTGGGAAAATTGGGTGTTCACAAGTTGAAGAATTACGGACATAAATCTTACACCACTCACAAAAACTAACTCAAAATGGATAAAGACCTCAGTGTAAGACCTGGAACCATAAACTCCTAGAAGGAAACATGGTGAAGCTTTTGATATGGGTCTTGATGATGAATTTTTCAATGTGACATCTAGAGCGCAAGCAACAAAAGTCTACAATCAACAAACAGGACTGCATTAAACCAAAAAGCTTCTATATATCAAAAGAAGCCATCAAGAAAGGGAAAAGACAACCTATGGAACAGGGAAAAGATATTTGCAAATCATATATCTGATAAGGGGTTAATGCCCAAAATGCATAAAGAACTCATACAACTCAATAGGAAAAAAAAAATGGGCAAAGGATTTGAAAAGAAATTTCTCCAAATAGGACATGCAAAAAGCCAATAGATACATGAAAAGATGCCCAACATCATGAGCCCTTAGGGAAATGCAAGTCAAAATCACAACAAGATATCACCTTACACTTCTTAGAGTAGCCGTCCTCAAAAAGATAGGAGAGAACAAATGCTGGAGAGGATGTGGAGAAAAAGAAACCCTTGCACACGGTTGGCGGGAATGTAGATTGGTGCAGTAACTGTGGAAAACAGTATGGAGGGTCCTCAAAAAATTAAAAATAGAACGACCGTATGACCCAGCAATCACACTTTTGAGAATATGTCCAAAGAAAATGAAGAAACTAATCTGAAAAGGTATCTATCCCCCCATATTCATGGCAGCATTACACACACACACACACACACACACACAGAGAGGATTATTATTCAGCCATGAAAAAAAAAAACCACAAGGGAATCCTACCATTTGCAACAACATAGATGGACCTTGGAGACATGCTAAGTGAAATGTGTCAGGCAAGACAAATATTGTATAATATCACTTACATGCCTAATCTTATTTTTTTTTAAAACACCAAGCTCATAGAAAGAGATCAGAACTGTGGTCAGTAGAGGTGAAGAGTCAGGGTGGGGAGAAATGGCAGAAGCTGGTAAAAAGATGCGAACTTTCAGTTATAAGATCCATAAGTACTAGGGATGCAATGTACACTGTGATGACTATAGTGAACATGGCTATGCAATGTATGGGAAAGCTGTTAAGAGAGTAAATCCTAGGGGCGCCTGGGTGGCTCAGTGGGTTAAAGCCTCTGCCTTCGGCTCAGGTCATGATCCTGGGGTCCTGGGGTCGAGTCCTGGGGTCGAGCCCCACATCAGGCTCTCTGCTCAGTGGGGAGCCTGCTTCCTCCTCTTTCTCTGCCTGCCTCTCTGCCTACTTGTGATCTCCATCTGTCAAATAAATAAATAAAATCTTTTAAAAAAAAGAGAGAGTAAATCCTATAATTCTCATCACAAGGAGAAATTTTTCCCCCTTTTTTCTTTTTCTTTTTATTATATCTATAGAAGATGGACATTAGCTTAACTGACTAATCTTCATTTTACAATATATGAATGAAATGATCATGCTGTACTCCTTAAACTTATGCAACGATATATGTCAATTATTTTTTAATAAACCTAGAAAAGAAAGAAAAAAAATATCAGTTATTTCCTTCTTACACCATAGAGGCCAAAAGTACTGTAAAAGTAACTACTGGTAATTCTTAGTCCAACTAAAGGTATACTTTAGTGTACTTCTTTTTTAATGCAAATAAATTTCTGAGTTCACCTCTCAAACTTATCTTCAGACTGAGGATTTAGGTGATGTAGGCCCTATCTTATCAAACAACCCTGGTGGTTCTTTCTCTATATTTAATAAGACTTTGAGCTTCCCAAAAGCAAACACTACATTAAAATAACATTTTCAGGGGCTCGTGGGTAGCTCAGTGGGTTAAGCGTCTGCCTTCGGTTCAGGTCATGATCTCAAGGTCCTGGGATCGATGCATCTGGGCTCTCTGCTCAGCAGGGAGCCTGCTTCCCCCACCCCTCTGTGCCTGCCTCTCTGAGTACTTGTGATCTCTCTCTCTGTCAAATAAATAAGTAAAATCTTTTTAAAAAAGTAACACTTTCAAATATCTCTAATGGTCTTTTCATATTCTGTGGCAACATATATCTGGTCCTGGTAACTTGGGGCTGATGCTCTGGTCCTTCTAATGAACTCTGACTATAAATTTACCTGCCTCCTACCTTCCTACCACAGAAATCCATGTGCTAATTGCCTAGGGAAGATAAATTCCCCAAGGATAAATACATGTTTACCCTCTAGGCCTGGACTTCTCTATTGTCAAATACAAAGGAAACCAAAACAACAAAAAAGCATGGATAGGTATGAAGAGCATTTCCTCTAGCTTGGGGAAGACTCTGAACTGTAGTATTACTGTATTATTTGTGACATGTGTGGGCTGTGGACAAGTACAGTGTCTTCCAGTCATTGTTGTTCCTGCTACAAATGTGGAGAAACCTAGAAAACACCCCACTTTTCTTCTACTGATGCCAAATCTTCTTGGGGGTGAGTACTGCCACCCATCTCTTGTTTCCTACTGTTTTATCACCAGCTCCCTCCTGGGTCCCAACTGCCAATGAGGGAGCATGGCAATGGTCTTTGTCAAACTTAAAAAATAGAATAGAGGCCCAAAAGGAGGCCTGACCTTGGACGGCTGGTTGAGGATGATGATGGGAAAGTAAAAACTGGGACCTGGGCGGGGAAAAGGTCTGGACTAGGAATTGAGACGTCTGGTTTCCAGTCCTGGTTCTCTTACTGACTAGTGCCACTCTGGGTAAGTTATTTCTTTTCTGTGGGTTTCACTGACCTCATCTGAGGAAAGGGTGCATTAGGCACAGTTGCCTCAAGCTTTCTGATCTCAAAGATGCCAAGAATCTACAAAATCCCTTTCCTCAGTGGACTTCCTCACAGGTATCTTCAGTCTGTGGCTTGGTCTCATGAATGCTGCCCCCCACATGGTTGGAGAACTAGGTCAGACCACAGTGTACCCCGGGGCCTGCATAAGCCTGGGGACCCCACCTTCGCCTGACAGCATCTCCACCTAATTCTTCACGTGGCAGGCCTTTTCTGACTGCTGAATTATAAAAAATGGTGTCGGAGACAGAGAATAAAGACCTCAGAAGAAGGAGCCTCAAGAGTACATGAAATACTTAGTGAAGAAACATAAAATACTGCTTTCGGTTTCCTAAGAGCCTAGGGATGGGGATCAAACATAACTGTGACCACCTCACCCAGGCTCAGCCTCTAGGAGCCTGTCCTTACCACCATCCTCTGCAACAAAGAATGTTCTCCAACCGCCCTCCCCAACATACACTTAAAGGTGCACTAGACCCACCCCCAACCCAGAATACCAGCTCGTGCTGTGAGAAGTAACTTGATCCTCTCTCATTCTACTCCCAGTCACCCTAGAACCAGTGGATGAAAAACCCATCAGCCCCAGAGCCTAGGAAGGCATGCCCCTACCTTTCTTCAGGCCTGCAATGTCTGCAGTGCGTCCTGTGAGTGCCGGAGACTGGGCAAGGGCCTTCAGTCCAGATACAACACTTGCCCCCACTCCACACCTCACTCAGGTCAATTCTGCATTCCTCTCCTGCAGTTTTTCTGAACCCCAAAGGCAGTGCTGAGTATTTCTGAGATGCACAGCTGCTTCCTTTTTTATGTCGGAAGTGCTAACTGATTTAGCGTCCTTAATACGGGTGTGGGTGTCTGCTGTGAAATTTGCTGAACGAGCAGTGACTGCCTCATACAGTCTTTTATAGGAAAATAACAGCATGTGTGTTACCGTGTATATAGTCTATAATGTGTCATTACTGTGTGTGTCGGTGGAAATCAGTGGTTGAGGATTTACTGTGGGTCAGACTCTGCTCAAAGGTCTTTATATACACAAACTAATTTTTTTTTATTTTTTTTAAGATTTTATTTATTTATTTGTTAGAGAGAGAGCGAGCGAGCACAGGCAGAGAGGCAGGCAGAGGCAGAGGGAGAAGCAGGCTCCCTGCAGAGCAAGGAGCCGATGTGGGACTCGATCCCAGGATGCTGGGATCATGACCCGAGCCGAAGGCAGTCGCTCAACTGACTGAGCCACCCAGGCGTCCCTACACAAACTAATTTAATGACATTTAAAATCACTTGCGAAGCTCCTCTTCACAGCTTCGCACATTTTTACCTGCTCTCCTCATCTCCCTAGAGAACTGCATGTTACTGTTCTATACAAAATTTAAACACATTATTTATATGAAAATCCAGCATTAGGGATGAAGGCCTGTAAAGTGGCAACAAGTTGACTGCATGGCAATAATTAATAAGACACGTTTCTAAATCAAAGAGGCATCTCGTATCATAGAAATAGCTGTTATTTGACTAAGACAAAGCCAATTCCAACCATTTATTCATGGTCTTATGATTTCTCTGAACATAGGATTCCTCATTTGTAATATGAAATCAATACTTTACATGGAGCAGAAAGCAAGTGGTGTTCAGTTCTCATTCAGTAAACATTTTCTTTCTTTCTTTCTTTCTTTTTAAAAAGATTTTATTTATTTATTTGACAGATAGAGATCACAAGTAGGCAGAGAGGTAGGCAGAGAGGCAGGCAGAGGAGGGGAGGGAAGCAGGCTCCCTGCTGAGCAGGAAGCCCGATGCAGGACTCGATCCCAGGATCCTGAGATCATGACCTGAGCCAAAGGCAGAGGCTTCAACCTACTGAGCCACCCAGGCGCCCCTAGTAAACATTTTCTTAAAGAAAAATTACTTTGAGCCATCAGTGTGCTATGTGCTGCAGATAAAATGGTGAAAAATGATACACGGGCCTGTCCCTGAGGAGCTTACAGACTACCAGACATACAAACAAGTAAATATACCACCATAATCCAGGATAATCAGCACCCTGCAAAGTAGAGTAGTCTAAGAAAGCTAATGCAAGGATATGTTAATCCAACTCTGGAGATGCAGAGGAGACTTCCCAAAGGAGCCTCTTACCGGAGACCTGAGGATTGGCCAGGACAATGAAAGGAGAGTTGGGGGATGGAGGGTGTTCCAAAGAATCAGTAAAACAAAGAAAAACCAAAGGGCAAGAGATATCAGGGTGCATTCAAGAAACTGAAAGAGCTTCAGAATCACTTGAAGAAGCTGAAAAACAGTCAGAAAATTCAGGGGTTTCCATCAATGACCTTCAGGACTTCGGATTTTATTTTAGTAATGAGAATTTATAAAGTCTTCACGTTAGTGAATGTAATTGTACCTATGTTTAAAACTGATTAGATGTTTACTATGTGTCAGTCCATATATTTAAGATGTATGTCTACTTTGGTTTTCACAGAAGCTGGAATTGAAGCTCAGAGATGTGCAGAGTTCATGTAGGTAGGACTGAAATCCAATTTTGCCCAATTCAAAAGACTGTGTTGTTTGGAACCCTCTGGAATTATCATTCTCAAAATGAAAAATAAAATTTCTCAGAGATATTGTCCTGGGCACCATGTAGAGAAACAACAGGAAGAAGAGAAGTCACAGAGTTAGGCTCATGGAAGCTACAGTTATATACAGAATAAATGATGGTTACTTGAATGGCCACTGGTGCTCATGAAGGCACAGAGAAGTGACTGAGTTTGAAAGATGCTTAGGAAGTAGAAACAGTTGTTCTTAGTGTTAGAATGGACGTGCAGGATAAAGAGCAAGGACACCAAAGGATGACAGTCAGATTCTGCTTCAGGGAACTGAATGAGTGATAGGACCATTCTCCAAGGCAACAGACATGGCCAGGGACAGAATGACAGGGACAAATAGTAAAATCTTAAGCATGTTTAAATGCTTAAAAGCATGTTTGGGTTGTGTCAGGACCTTCAAATAGGGTTGGCAGTTAGGAATTGGATACCTGTCAGGAGCCAGGGAGTGAGAGCAGGCAGTTGTCACAAGCGGAAGGATGAGATCACCCAGGGTTGCAGGTGAAGGCAGGGAATATGGAACTTTGAGAGAAGATAAAACCAGTATTAGCTGGAGTAGGAGTTCCCAGAAGGATAGAAAAAGAGAGCTATGGAAGGTATTAGGAAAAAGTGCATCACAAATGCCAAAGGCTACAGAGAGTTTCATGACATCACGAGAGAGGCTGAGAGGCTGAGAGGCTGGACTAAGGACAGGTGTCAATCTCCTCCAGATTGCATGAACGACAAAAAAGTTAGACACAGCATAACTGGCAAGTGATATTGAAGAATTATGGAAACAGGGTGAAGAGTAGAAATGAGACTTAACAGAGAAGCATGAATAGAATCTCTCTCCCCCAAAGAAAGCAGATAGGACCACCACAGAAGTAAGAGCAAACACAGAAAGTTCAGGTTCAGTGTCAGAAACTGTAAATAACAGGAGAGTAGGGCAGAGCCTGGGACAGCTATTTAGCTAAATCATTTTTAAAATTATGTTGGAAACATCTAGGTCCCTTTCTCCCTCATCCAGGTACCACACAGCAGTGTGGTGTAGCCCCAAACTAAGGTTTGGGAACTTTTTTCTGAGCAAAATTACAGTTCTGCTTTAGGCAAATACATAAGATGTGAGTACCAGATCTCAGTAAGAAGCAGAACAGAGGCAGGAATAATTTCAGACTATCCCCTCAAGAATTAGGATTCTGATGTTGGAGACTCTGAGGGCACTTTTGTCTAGAGAAGCGGTGTGCTCTCCCCACCTAAGTCACCATCTCCCTGCACATATTACCTGGCTTCAGGCTTACTTCTCCCTCAAAATCATCAGATGTAGGCTGTGGTGAGCAGAATGCATATTCACTGACATGAAAAAAGCTATTACCAAGTTGAAGTGTGAATAGAAACAGAGCATTTAGGGAAACCAATACCATAAAATAGAGTAATCAGCTTAAACAAATGAACAAACAAAAAATGTTTTCTATTTTTTAGCAACTGCTCTGTATTCTCTTATTTCCCCCTTATTGCTTTATTTTCAATATGAGTATTTTTTCAATGAGTATTTTTTATTATTATAGTTCTCTGTTCAATTAGTCTACTAATTTTATAGCCTTTTACTATGTGTTTACTTATACTTCTAAAAATCACAGCATGTATTATTGATTTATCAGATTCTAATAAGAATTAGAACTTCAATTTCTTCCAGGAAAGTCAGTCTTATGATGGTAGATATAATTCCAAATATACGAGTAAATACATTATGTGTAATACGTGACAAAGATTTTAGACTAGATTTTAAAAAGCCAAACCCAATTACTTACTATTTAAAAGAGGCAAATCTTAATAAATACAATACAGTTTAAAGTAAAAGAATGAGAAAAGATGTATCGGGCAAACTCTAAAGCAAAGGCTTATTAATATCCGACAAAGTTAACCTTAGAGCAGAAAGTTTTACTGATACAAAAGAGGAACATTACATACTTTAAAAATTATTATTACAGTCAAAATCTCCAGGAAGATGGAACAATTTTATTTTATTTATTTATTAATTAAGATGGAACAATTTTAAATGTGTGTATACTTTTTGTGTGTGTGTTGAAAGCATTTTCTTTTTTTAATTTGAATTTAATTAGCCAATATACAGTACATCATTCATTCAGATATAGAGTTCAGGAATTCATCAGTTGCATATAATACCCAGGGCTCATCACATCATGTGCCCTCCTTAATGCCAAAAAGAGAACCTCTAAAAGTGGAAGGCAAAAATTGAAAATCTACTGAATTTTAGATGGCATTTTAAATATATATAACCAAGGGCGCCTGGGTGGCTCAGTGGATTAAGCCTCTGCCTTTCACTCGGGTCATGATCTCAAGTCTTGGGATTGAGTCCCACATCAGTCTCTCTGCTCAGCGGGGAGCCTACTTCCTCCTCTCTCTCTGCCTGCCTCTCTGCCTACTTGCGATTTCTCTCTCTATGTGTCAAATAAATAAAAATCTTAAAAAATATATATATGTGTATATAATCAAGAAAGGATATGTATCCAGAACATACAAAGAACTCTTATAAGTATTAGCTAAAAAAGAGACATCTCAGCAGAAAATTGTTTAAGAGACTTGTCCAGGCATTTCACAAGAAGAGAACACCCAAATG
>RCUC01044471.1:0-28643 GCA_003697995.1 Taxidea taxus jeffersonii | reverse complement strand
TGAATTAATATAAAAAAGTGTTATGTTTAGCATTCCTGAACATAGATGTTCAATTTATATATATATCTTATTTAAGGTTCACCTTCATTAAGTTTAACACTAGCATACCTAGATATTGCATTCTCTTGGGAGGTTAACTAAGTTAACATCATAATATTGTGAGACTCTAAATCAGTTCATATTCAAACAGAGTCCTGATTAAGCATGGAGTATTGGCAACATGTGTCAATCTTTTTTTCTATAAAACCCAAATAAAATGATAGCAAAGGAGTTTTTCAAAAATATTTATTAACCCATAAAGACACTGGAGAGATTTCAACTGGAAAAACATTTACACTAATTTTAGAAAAACGATAGAGGAATGATGTGTGATTTGACAGAGTAAATTACTTTATAAAAATTATAATTTAAGAATCAATTTGTTTCACAGAGCCTCTGAGAAGGTCACTATTCTGAGGTATGGGCTGCGTAGGAGGCAGCTGAGAACAGGGCATTGGCTGAATTTGTCTCCAAGTCTTTCCTCTTACCCTTCCCAGATAGGATTGACCTGACCCTAAACTCTTGTTAGAAACCACAGCCTCATTCTCTGCAAGAAACCAAGCTACAGAGGCCCCAGTCATAAGAGAAGGCAGAGATGTTGTGTGGGACTAAAAATAGGAAGAGTAAGAGAAGCCCCTTTCTCATCCAGACTTAAAATGCTTCCCCCATAGACAGAAACCTGGAAAAATCCATCCTGGAGAAACTGAATGGTTAAACAAGCAAGCAAACAAATATGTAAACTCTTAACAAATTTGACATTTCTCTCCAGAAAAAAGACAAGTGTCCTGTTTGATTGCCCCACAGTAACTCCCATCCAATAATTTCTACTTGCTCACTCAGGACTTCTGAGCAGTCTTACTGTCTCACCCTTAAATGTAAAATGGCTAAAATATGAAATATGAAAGAAAGTTTCAAACTGGAAGGAGTGAAACCTAAACAAATTATGAGGGAAGAAAGGAAGTAAGGAAATGGGTTACAGGGGGATCAGAGAAACAAACTTAAAAAAAAAAAAAGCACAACACTACTGGGGCTCCTGGGTGGCTCAGTCAGTTAAACATCTGTCTTGGGCTCAGGTCATGATCCCAGGGCTCTGGGACCGGGTCCTGTATTGGGGTCCCTGCTCAGCTGGGAGTCTGCTTCTCCTTTTGTCTGCTGCTCTCCCTGATTGTCCTCTCTCTCTCAGAAAAATAAATAAATAAAACCTTAAAAACAAAAGATAAAAAGAATCCACTATTGAAAACATTCTAAAAGAGATGTCCTTAAAATAAGAAAGTATCTGTGGCTAAGTAATATTTCAAAAGTCAGAACTATAGAGAAAAAGACTGGAAGACGATAAAGTTGATAACTATCTCCCAGAGAATAAGGGGAAAAATGTCAAAAACTATGTCAAATAGTTTAGAATAGCAACAAAATTTGAAATTGAGCTAAGAAGTCCCAAAATTAAACTAATAGACAATCCAGAAAGAAGAAATAGGAAAAAATCAGAGAGAAAGAAAGTATCAACAAATGGATAAAAATAGCTCTCAGAACTGAATGCCACAAATCTCTTCCTGATGAAGGACACAAGACACTGAGTCCTGGCACCACAGATGTAAAACACCCACATCAAACATCCTTACTATAAAAGAAAGATCCTCCTCACTTGCAGAGGGAAAACTAGTTCATATGCAAAGGAATGAAAATCAAAATGGCATTAAATCTTTCTACTTACTGAAACATTGAAAGCTAGGAGACAGTTAAATATTGACTTCATGATTCAGAGGAAAATTCTTTCTAATCCATATAATTCTTAAAAAAAAAACCCACAAAAACTTACCTAATGTATTTTCCTTACCCATTTTTAGGATGCTACTAGAGGACATGTCTAAAGAAAATGAAGGATGCAAGAAACAGGGGATTCAGTGTAGAAGATAAGCAAAGAACAACCTCAGGCTACACTGAGCACCAATATAGAAAGATAGGGAGCACCAAGAAGAGTATGATGGATTATTTGCTGTGCTCAGGCATTTGATAGATGTGTTAGATCATTTAGGAAAAATATAATAATCTTGTGCAAATTAGTGCAAATAATGGAGCAATTTTAAATATGGTGTAGAGAATGTTAGAATGGAATAATTAGAATATGAACTATTGGAAAGTCCTCAAAGTGTTGAGAGTGTCTTCTCTAGAGGGATGGACTAGTGAATGAAAGGTGGAAGGTGGATCAGATAAAATTGGATAAGAATTGTTCTTTTGGGATATATTTTTTTGATCTACTTGACTCATTTTTCTACCTATGCCAATTTATCTAACACAATTAAAAATCAACATACAGATAAAAAACAACTCAGCTATCAGATAAATTATGAAAGCCAATATAATTTTTTGCTTATCAATTCCTTCTTAATGCTAACTATCCTGGAGCTTTTTTTTTTTTAAGAGAAACAACTATTTATTTTAAAAGACTTTTTTTTAAAGATTGGTATCCAAAACACATAAAGAACTGATACTGCTAACATCCAAAAAACAATTATCCAATTAAGAAATAGGCAGAAGACAGGAGCAGACATTTCTCCGAAGAAGGCATAGATAGCCAACAGACACATAACACTCATCATCTGGGAAATGCACATCAAAACTAAAATGAGATATCACTTCACACCTGTCAGAATGACCAAAATAAAAATAAAAATAAAAAACAAAGAAATGACAAGTATTGGTGAGGATGTTGAGAAAAAGGAGCAATCATGGACTATTTGTGGAAATGCAAACTAATGAAGTCACTGTGGAAAACATGATGGAGGATCCTCATAAAGTTAAAAATAGAACTACCTTATAATCCAGTAATGGAACTATTGGGTATTTACCAAAAAATTCAAAAACCCTAATTGAAAGAGATACACACACCCCTCTGTTTATTGCAGCATTGTTAACAATAACTAAGTTATGAAAGCAGCCCAAATGTCCATCAATAGATGAGTCCATAAAGAAGTAGAATAATGGAATATGACTCAGCTGTAAAAAAGAATGAGATTTTACCATTTTCAAAAACATGCATGGATCTAGATAGTATTTAGTTAAATGCACTAAGTCAATCAGAGAAAGAAAAATACCATGTGATTTCACTCATGTAGATTTTGAGAAACCAAACAAATAAAACAAAAAATAAAAATAAAGAGACAAATAAAAAAGAAAACATATATTTTTTTTTAAAGAGGGAGGGTAGAGGTAAAGGGAGAAGCAGACTCCCAGCTGAGCAGAAAGCCGGAGACTGGACTAGATCCCAGAATCCTGGGATCATGATGTGAGCTGAAGGCAGTCTTTTAATAGACTGAGCCACACAGGTGCCCAAGAAACAGATTCTTAATTATAGAGAACAATGTGATAGTTACCAAAGGGGAAGGGATGGAGGAAGGAGTGAAATAGGTGGTGGGAATTAAGGGGTGCACTTGTGGTGAGCACTGGTATTAAATCGAATTGTTGAATCACTATATTGTACACCTGAAACTAATATAACATTGTATGTTAACTATACTGGAATTAAAATGAAAAACTAAAAAATTAAAAATTAAAAAAAATTAAAAATTTAAATTTAAATTAAAAAAATAAAAAAAAATCCTTTTTAAAAAAAGATTATTTATTTATTTATTTGAGAGAGAGAGAGAGAAAACAAGCTGGGTAGTGGCAGAGGGAGAAGCAGACTCTCAACTGAGCAGGGATCGCTTGATCCCAGGACCTTGAGATCATGACCTGAGCCAAAGGTAGACAAAGCCACCCAGGCACCCCCCCAAAATAAAATCCTTTTTAATAAATTTTGTAATGTTAACTATGACGGGTACTTTTTGACATAATCTTGAAATATTTGAAACAACATAGATTTTTTAAGGAATAACAGTAGAAAAATGAACATTTTTTTGAGCACCTGAGTAACTGTTAATGGATATGGCAAAAAGAAAACCAAAACCAAATATCATCTTGCCAAAACAGTTTTATTCAACTAAATATATTGACTTAAAAATTATATACCTTAGGGGCGCCTGGGTGACTCAATTGGTTAAGCAACTGCTCAGGTCATGGTTCTGGATTCCATGGTTCCGGGAGTCCTGCATCCAGCTCCCAACTCCATGGGGAGTCTGCTTCTCCTTCTGACCTTCTCTGCTCTCATGCTCTCTCTCACTATCTCTCTCAAATAAATAAATAAAATCTTAAAAAAAATTATATACCTTAATCTAATAATCCATCACTTAGGATAGTCTCTTAAATATGAGGAAAATGTTTTCTTTTAAATTTTTGTCATAATTATTGCAAAAGTCTGAATCTAGACTTGGAATTGAGATTAAATACTAGACTGCTTTAGGGGCGCCTGGGTGGCTCAGTGGGTTAAAGCCTCTGCCTTCGGCTCAGGTCATGATCCCAGAGTCCTGGGATCCAGCCCCGCATCGGGCTCTCTGCTCCGTGGAGAGCCTGCTTCCTCCTCTCTCTCTGCCTGCCTCTCTGCCTACTTGTGATCTCTGTCTGTCTAATAAATAAATAGAATCTTAAAAAAAATAAAAAAATTAAAAAAATAAATACTAGACTGCTTTAGCTAGAACAGAAATTAATGGCATTTTCAATATCTTTAGAAAGCACAAAATACTTAATATTTCATAAAATATTTATAAAATAACAAAAGCAGGAGACCTCCACTATAAAAAGTATAAAACCTTTATGAGATAAAATAAAGAATACCTCAAAAAGTACACAAATAAGCCATCTTCAAGGGTCGGAAGACTCAATATTGTTAATGTTGATTCTTCTTAAATTTACTTATAGATTTAATGCAATACAACCAAAATCCTAGATTTACTTTTGTAGAAAATGACAAGTTGATTTTTAAAATTTATATAGAAAACAAAGGACTTAGAAAATTAAACAAATTTGGAAGACAAAATGCCAGACTTTAAGACTTACTATAAAGCTACAGTAATCAAGACAGTGTGGTACTGCAGTAAGAATAATCAAATAGTTTAAATGTGACAGAATATGTAGTCCATAAGTACACTTACATGTATGGGATTAATCGGTTTTCAGCAAAGCTAGCAAAACATATCTTTTAAGTTCTCTTAATAAATGAGGTTGAAACAACTTGATATATAAACATACACAAACATGCATATATAGATATTTTGCATATGTATACATATACAGGATACACATATCTCTTAACAAGTGATGCTGGAGCAACTGGAGCCATAGTCTCTACCTCTATAATAAGCAAAATCACTTTTTAAAGAAAATATTTATTTATTTATTTATTTATTTTAGAGACAGAGAGAGAGAGACCGTGAGCGAATGGGGGGAGATTGGAGGGAGAAAATCAAGCAGACTCCTGGCTGAGTAGGGAGCCCAACCTGGGGATCCCACAACCATGAGATCATGACCTGAGCTGAAACCAAGATTGGGACACCTAACCGACTGAGCCACCAGGAGCCCTAAACAAAATTAATTTGAAATGGATTACAGGCCAAACTATAAATGCTGAAATTATAAAAATCATCTAGAATAGGTTACTGAAGAATATGTTCATGACTTTAAGGATGGCAACTATTATAGGGGACCCAGAAACCCAGAATCAACAAAAGAAAAAATTGCATAAATTAGATTACATCACATTATAAACTTCATCAAAAGACATCATTAAGAAAGAGAAAAACAAAGCTATTAACTAGAAAAGAAAATAGTCTCAAAACCTATCTGACAAAAAACCAAAACATATTTAGAATAGAATTCCTATAACTCAATAACAACAGCAAAAACAGTAAAAATAGGTAAAAATTAGGCACCTTGCAAAAGGAGAAATCTGAGTATCCATTAAGCATATGAAAAAGTGTTCAGCATTATTAGTAATTAAAGGAATACAAATTAAAGCCAATTAAGCTACTACAATACATTATCCACCAGAAAGGCTGAAATTAAAAACAAAAAAGACTAATAAATGTGGGTGGAGATGCCTCTCTGGTGGTTGTGTAAAATGTTACAACTATTGCAGAATATGATTTTGCAGTTTCTCTTATACTTAAATACACATCTATAACTCAGAAAATTACTCTTTTAGATATTTATCTTAGAAAAATAAAAATATATGATCATGAAAAGACTTGTATAGAATACTCACAGAATCATTACTCATTTTTTAAAAGATTTTATTTATTTATTTGACAGACAGAGATCACAAGTAGGCAGAGAGGCAGGCAGAGAGAGAGGAGGAAGCAGACTGTCTGCAGAGCAGAGAGCCCCATGTGGGGCTCCATCCCAGGACCCTGGGATTCTGACCCAAGCCGAAGGCAGAGAGGCTTTAACCCATGGAGCCACCTAGGCGCCCTATCATTACTCTTAAAAAAATCTTACACTGGAAATATCCCAAATGCCCATTAACAGGAGGATGGATTAAAAATTTGTATTCAGGGACGCCTAGGTGGCTCAGTGGGTTAAGCCGCTGCCTTAGGCTCAGGTCATGATCCCAGGGTCCTGGGATCAAGTCCTGCATGGACTCCTTGCTCGGCAGGGAGCCTGCTTCTCTCTCTGCCTCTGCCTACCTCTCTGCCTGCTTGTATGCTCTCTCTCTCTCTCCTTCTCTCTGACAAATAAATAAATAAAATATTTTTTAAAAAATTGTATTCAATGGACTACTACTCAGTGATCTCAGTGATTAAAAAGAAAAAAAGTTAAAAAAAGAAAAAAAACTTACTATATATACAAGATATATTAAGATATATGAAATACACCATGTTGAAAGAAAGAAACTGACATAAAAACTACTATAATAGTAGTAAATAAACATTAATAAAGTAGTAAAGTAGGAATAAATAAACAACACATATTGCACAAAGTTTTAGAAGAGGGAAACTAAAAATGATTTAATAAATAACAAATCATTACTCGGGGACGCAGTGGGTTAGAATTATTTGGAAAGGGCATGAAAAACTTTTTGGGGTGATAATGCTCTGTGTCTTTTTTTTTTTTTAAGATTTTATTTATTTATTTGTCAGAGAGAGAGAGAGAGCTTGAGCAAGCACACAAGTAGGGGAAGAGGCAGGCAGAGAGAGAAGTTTATCTTATTGTGGAGCCTGCTTCAGGATTTGATCCTAGGACCCTGGGATCATGACCTGAGTGGAAGGCAGACACTTAACCAATTGAACCACCCACACATCCTGGAATGCTCTGTATCTTGATAAGAGTGTTTGCTGCTTGTGTTTTCCAAGAATGGCCATCAGAATATTTCCTGTTCTGCATGCTCTTTGAGAACCTTGCTATCCTCATCAAGAATAGTAAGATATTATATTAAGTACAATAAGTTAGACTGATTAATACAAATATCATATAATTTCACTCATATGTGGAATCTTAAAAAAAAAAGCAAATAAGCAAAGAAACAGAAAGCAGAATCAAACCTATAAAATCAAAGAACAAACTGAGGGTTGCCAGAGGGGGAGTTGTGAGAGGATGAGCCAAATGGATAAAAGCAAGTGGGAGATAGAGTTATGGAATGAATAAGCCAAGGGGAAAAAAGACACAGCATAAAAAAAATATATATATATTCAGTGATACTGAAACAGTGCTCTATGGTGACAGATGGCAGCTACACTTGTGCATAATGTATAACTTGTCATATTGCTGTGTTGTACACCTGAAACTAATGTAGTATGGTGTGTCAACTATAGTCAAATTAAAAAGAAAAAGAAACATAATTGAGAAGTCGATTTCCATTAAACCTGCATGGGCTTGTGACTTTCAAGGCTAGGTCATTATAAGGAGAAAGGTTGGTGGTTGACTCCCTCTCTCTTGGGATGCTTCCCTTTAGAGCTCAACTACCAGGGGCACCTGGGGGCTCAGTAGATTAAGCGGCTGCCTTTGGCTCAGGTTGGGATCCAGCCCCACATCAGGCTTCATGCTCAGCTTGGGGGTGGGGGGTAGGGGGTTGGGGGTGGGGGAGAGGGGCTGCTTCTCCCTCTTCCTCTGCCAGCTTGTGCGCATGCTCTCTCTGTCTCTTTTTTCTGTTAAATAAATAAAAAAAATCTTAAAAAAAAAAAAACTAAACAAACTCAGCTACCACACTGCAAAGCAGCCCACGTGGACAGACTCCAATAAGCAGCATCCTCAGCTGGACAGGTGAGTATGCCCAGAGATTATTCAGAACCCTTGCCTTCATGTTTATGAAGTCAAGAACCTGGACATCATGGATCAAGATAAGCCACATATGTTATGCCCTGTCTGAATTCCTTACTCTCAGCAACTATAAGCATAATAAATAATTGCTTTATGTCATGGAATTTTGAGATAATTTGTTACACAGTTGCAATAACCTTAATAATTATACTACATAATCAGCTGTGTATCTTTCCTCCTACACATAAAATTTTTCATTTGGCTATACCAAGTTATAAATTTGATTTATATATGTGATGTCTATTTTGCATTCTGAACCTAAACCAATCCAAATGCAAATGAAAGAGCATTATCTATATATTGGTCAATTCTGTTCCATGCAAAACCATGAGAATAAAACAATTTAATTTTTTATTTTTATTTATTTATTTATTTTTTAAGATTTTATCCATTTGACAGACAGAGATCACAAGCAGGCAGAGAGGCAGGCAGAGAGAGAGAGAGGAGGAAGCAGGCTCCTCGCCGAGCGGAGAGTCCAACGCAGGGCTCGATCCCAGGACCCCGGGATCACGATAAGAGCCAAAGGCAGAGGCTTTAACCCACTGAGCCACCCAGGTGCCCACAATTTAATTTTTTAAAATGCCAAAATTGTTTGCCAATTTTCTGACATTTTAGCTTTTATCTTGGGTGATAAGTGGTTTTAAACTTGGATCATGCTACATGCACAGGATATAGTGACAATATTATAAGAGGACGTGTACACATTCATTTTAAATACAGCAAAGAGTAACATGAAATAACTAATGCATGTACTGTGCTTCAGAAAAAAAATGGGCTATGGTTTTGTATTATAAATTAGACAAGAACTCAAATAGCATAATTAATATGAAACGAATTAAATTTTGTTAAAT
The DNA here is from genome assembly GCA_003697995.1 of Taxidea taxus jeffersonii. Taxonomy (NCBI): domain Eukaryota; kingdom Metazoa; phylum Chordata; class Mammalia; order Carnivora; family Mustelidae; genus Taxidea; species Taxidea taxus. Next base: position 19,569 of record RCUC01044471.1, on the reverse strand, counting down.
GAACATGCCTTGGAGGAAGCTCAAATTCACGAAGTGGTGCAATATAATGAAGATAGACCAAATTTAGTGTTTTGTGTATCTGATTTTCCTTGTGAGGAGAAACAGTAAACACTTATTTTTTAAGCTCTAGTTTCTAAGTGAAATCATGTGAATGCTTTGTCTTTAATATTTTTTGATTCTAGGGGCACCTGCGTGGCTCAGTGGGTTAAGCCTCTGCCTTCGGCTCAGGTTATGATCTCAGGATCCTGGAATCGAGCCCTGCATCGGGCTCTCTGCTCAGCAGGGAGCCTGCTTCCCCCTTTCTCTCTGCCTGCCTCTCTGCCTACTTGTGATCTCTGTCTGTCAAATAAATAAAATCTTTAAAAAAATATTTTTTGATTCTAGAATTTCTCTAAAAATTTTTTTTAAATGGTAAAGGAACAGCTGATTTGGAAATTGGTAGAATGAGATTTATAGGCTTTCCTAGTTGTAAATATTGAATCACAAAAATTTAAACTAAAATTTGGCCAAAATTTATATATTCTCTAAATGGTATTGACAGTAGTCAGGCTGCCATATGCTTGTTTATATTTTAAAGTACTTTTAATTCTAGGTTGGAAGAACAGAAAGCAAATGCACCTTATACTCCTCATTTGATAGACTGGTTTGATTTTGGATGCTGGATCAAGTAAGTAAACTTTCACTTTGGATGTGAATCTGGTCCATGCCAACTCTGCTGACACAGCAAAAAGAAAGAAGAGAGCAAAATTCAGGGTTCCCTCAGGCCACACACACACACACAAAATCTAGCCTGCAGCAAGTTCTATTTTATCAGCAATCCAAATTACTCTTACTTATTCTCATAAGATATTTTTCATAGGAAAAAAAACTAGAGCCCTGCTTTTCTCAGGCCTGTTATATATACATGTGATTCTGAGGGTCTCTGTCACTTCTGGATCCTCCCTCCCTAAATAAGGTTAAGATGAATCTGAATTATATCACATTCTGCATTAGGCAAATGATGTCTGGAAAACTCCAGAGTTTTTACATTTTCTGTATCTCCAACAAGTTACTTGGCTAAATTCCCAAGTTTTATTTATGTTTCTCTTGCCTTCCTCCTTTCCTGGCTAGAATTGAGGTGCAGTCTTTTAGTGTCCCTGACTCACCCATCAGTTCACTGTTGACTAAAGTGATGTCAGGTGTTTTGTGCCATAGGTTTAAATCTATAAATAACTCTTATTTCTACTTTCTGATCATTATGGCTTAAAAATATGCAGGAAAATATCTCTACAATGATGATTTCTGTTTTATGGAGTATTTTCTCCAATAATAAGATATCTTGAATCTTCAAAATGTTAATCAACATTTATTAATCATAAATAAATATTTATATTATTATATAAATCTATAGTTATATTAATATAACATACTAATATATTATAATATAAACAAACAGTTATAGTATTTATATTTACTCATATATTTATAAATTATTATATTTGAGTTTACTGGAAATAATTTATTTCAGCTAGTTATGTTATTGTTTATTACAATTGCAACTAGAGTTTATTTTCTTCCTAATATATTTGAAATAAATGAAATTAAATAGAAAAAACAGGGCAATTTGGAACAAAGATAGACTGAAGAAGTTTGAAGGAAGCAGAGAAAAAGGATACTGCTAAACACTTGAGATAGTCATATTAACACAGTTCATTACTGAAACTAGCTTTCAGTTTCCTGGTTGCAACGTGGAGAGGAAAACATGTCATTTTGTATAGATTTGCTTCCTGACAGATGCACATTTGCCTGTGGAAACAACATTTTTCTTTAAACACAAACAGAAATTTTCTGTCTAGCCTTATAAAGAGATCTTTGAGTATCTCTGAAACAAATGATAGTTCCTACTAAAATGTAATAAAATCTTATGAATAATCCTTTATTTGTTGACAGGACAAATGGTTTGCATTATCACGTGTGTTCTTTGCACATTTTCAAGTAGATGGAAGAAAAGCATAGGAGAGTGGTTTCTTTGGGCCTGACCCACACTTTATGATCACGTGCTCGGGGGGTGAGCAAGGGGGACCAGAATCAAATCTATAAACTGATGCATAGGGAAGCTGGTTGACAGGTTGGAATTTCTAACACCCACAGTGCGAGTTCAGTCACAAAATCATGGAAGAGTGGAAGAGCAATGTAGAATGGATGAAGTTAATCCCCTCAGTCACAAGTGGAAAAGCTGAGGCCAGGAGAAAATGGGATCCCAGTTTGTCCAGGGTGTTGGATGGGCTGATCTGGCATCTGGACAACCCATTTCTGCTTCTCACAAAAAAGGATCACATATTCTCTTCTAATAGATCTCCACTAGAGTACCCCTCCTTATCATGCCATTCTTTCTCTTTTAATCACAGAGAAAAAAATTACACAAAGAATTCAGGAATTGAAATGAAGTTAACATAGGCAGTAGAATCCAAAAGGTACAATGTTGTATAAAGTTAATGCATGGGCTTTTTATAACCTCATATTAAAAGTTTATGATGAAATTTCAGGAACAAGTTCAATTTAATGTAATATCGTCTTTTTAATAAAGGTGACTTATATAGTATATAACCAAAGGTAATTTATTTTTACACAGGATAGTAATACTTATGCCACAAATCAGAAAAAAAAATCAAGCCATGTGCCTAATTCAAATGTAGTGAATATCAATGTTATACATATTAGATACTAAGTTGAGTAATATTTTCTTCCAACTAATAAGATATTTGCACCAGTAGGAGTTTCTCCTATGCTTCAGTTTGTCAAAGAAGTGATCTTGAAAATTTCAGAATGAGGTTAAAAGGATTTCCTGTTTGTATTTTCCCATCTCAACCTCACCTCCTATCCACTCCAGTGCAAATTTCCTACAAAGACTGTACTCTGTACAGTCTGTCAAAACATCTCTTTTTCATTACCTCACTACTACTACTACTACTATTACTACCAAAGCAACTAGAAATTAGCAAGTTCTGATATTAAGCTTCTTTACCACTTTTTAGTGCATTCGGTCTGCTTGGAGTATAGCAGTTCTATCCCTCACAAGAAGCATGGGAGGATTACTTGTTTAGTTAAAAACATGACACTGAGCAGCTGTTCCAAGAAAGCCCCAAAATAGAGAAAATTCTGTCTGCTTACTGACATTTCTTTCTTTTTCTGTGCCTTGCTCCTTGGCTGGCGGATGCACAGATGCTGGAGTTAGTTATTTAAGCCACTATACAGTGGGATTATTAAAATCCTCTTGAGCCAAATTTTCAAGAAACAAATGGGTTTCATAATTAATCTGCTCAGCTTCAGGATAATGAAAACATACTACTCTGGTATGATTCATATGTGGCATGTGAAGCCCATGCATCCTCTCCACCCCACCTCCACAGGAATGTAACCAAAGGTGCTGAGGTGTTGGAATGTGGCCTCGTAGTCAGGGTGCTGCATGGGAGGTGTTTGGAATGCAAAAGAACAGATCCAGATTAGGGACAGTTCAATTTTGGAATGACAAGCTAAATTCTGATCTCTGTGTATTCTTAAATACAGGAGACGACACTTTGGATCACGCCTGAATTTGTGGAATCCAGTCTTCCCAAGGACTGGATTTTAGGTAAATGCCTTAGCAGGTGGCTGCAATTAGACTGTGGGGCATATGTACCCTTGGTCCTCCTTTGCTTAGCAGCTTGCTGGGCTCCTGGTGACCATCACACACATCAGGACAAGGCAGGTCTTTGGTTCTCATTTACCAACTTGGAGACTATTCCAGTGGGTTCTTTGCACTCAGCCAAGGCTCTGACTCTGAGAGTAAAGTCAGTCTTGGGACTATGTGAAGGGTTCATTTACCGAAGGCACAGGATATCCAACGTGTATGCAGTTTCTGTGTTTGAAGAGAATTTCGCAATGCTCTTATAGAAAGGATGCCATTAAAGTCTTTTCTCTTGGACTGCTACCATACTGTAATAAAAAATCCAGTGGTGTGGTAAATGATTACCCCACCCTCAAGGCACATTAACTGAATGTATTCCCAGAATTTAGTTTGTATTATCTAGAATCTCTGGGAAGACACAGGATGGAGTGAAAAGTCTCCTCATTAGGGAATCCTAACAACTTTGCTTAGGCTCTTCTCTGCTACAAACTGGCTGATGATCTTTAGCAAATGACTTGACCTCTGAGAACCTATTTCCTCTTTTGTAAATAGAGAAAGTAACTACCTGTTCTACAAATTTCACATGACTCTCCTTTTAAAATAAATAGATAATATGTATAAATTACTATTAAATATTAAGGCTATAGGAATTTAAGAGATAAATTATAAACACAATGGAACAATCCTGAATATTTAAAAAATGCAAAAAATTAGGAATACAATATTTTAGGGGTTAAAATGATTCATAATGAAATGAATATAAGCAGAAAAAAAATTCTATTAGTTTATGATTTGTATCCACAAGAATATTTAAAAATACGTTTATATTTGCTGACTTAGAAGATGAACTTATGTACTTTTTAGTAAAATACTATAATTCTTAAATACTTTCCACAACTTTGGCATGTATACTTGCTCACAGATCTTACAAACTGGTTTACGCAGGAATTTCTGGTTTACTACATCCTCATTTTCCTCTTTATGTATGACATCTGCGTTCCATGAACCCTGGGGCAGCAGGACCACCACTGATAAGATGGATAAATTTGAGGCTGCATGTAAATCAGACTGATCTTTACCTAGAATCAAACTTTAGCTTTCTGAACAGAAACTAGATCCAATTCATTCCATTTCCCTGTAAATTAATCCAAACTGATCTGAATGTATTTGTTTCACAGAGGCCATTTCTCAGTTGCTTGTACTAGAATTAAACCAAACCTCTTTACTTTGGAGAATGTTCAATTGGTAAGGTTCAGAGAAGAGAGCTTCAGTTTGCAGACCTCACACCAAGTGATTACACAAGTGAGACATGTGCATCAATCCTCCCCACCGCCCTCATCCAAGTAGGCTGTTGGGTTTTGTCACTTTTCTGAGTGCTGACTTCAGATCCCATTTGTAAACTGAAATGCACCAAGTGTATTTTTGCTGATACTTGCGGAGTTGTCACTATAGGTTTAAATATTTAGGGTCAAACGTGTTTCATCCCAGTGTAACCCATATGGCTTGTATCACTTAGTTCAATATTTTTAGTAGTGGTGGTAGAGATAGCCCATGAGAACACTACAGGAGGAGCCGCAGAGAAAGTTCTACAGGAGGAGCGGCTCCATGCCTACCAAATGCCAGACATTGTGAGAGGAGCTTCCCATCGATCACGAATAATCCCATAAAAGGTTGGCAAGATTATTTTTGTCATTCTTATTTTATTGATGAGAAAACTGCCAGCTGGTTTGAGTCTGCCTTTCAAACAACTCCAAATCCCAGACTCTTTCTAACTCTTAAGACTAGCTATAATAGTAGTAGCAACTTCATAAATACTCAGTAGTGGTAAAAATATATTTTATTTGCATGAACATAAGCAGATAATTCTAGAGCTTTGCAGAGACTATGAAGGATCCTGTTCTCACAGGCCTCTGTACTCTTCCTTGCCCTTTTACATTATCTAGAGGCCCTTTCAGGTTATGTTTGTGTGTTGCATCGAATAACAAATTATTCAAGTGGCGGTGATTTCAGCCCAGAACTGATACAGTGTGATAAACAGAGAATTGCATGGGTGGGGAGGTGGTAGGGGGTTGGCGGGGGAAGTATGATGTGGTTTCTAGTACCTCCTTCAGGGCAATCAACAGCCTTGCCTCTGCTGGCCTTTTCTCAGGGTTATGTGTAACCATCACTATCTTCTTTCCACAGCAGTGGAAATCTAAGATGCTCCACAATGCTCCCATGGCATGGAGCTCCAGGCACTGACAGTCTTGGGATTAAAGAGACACTAAGGGAAAAAAATGTGAAGGAAGACATATCTGCATAAAATACTAGGAGCTTCACTACTTACCACAATCCCCAAAACTATATGCCTCTCTGAAGACACCCATGTGTAATAAAGATATTGGAGAGTGTTGGTATGTGCTTTAGGATACCCAAAGTTTTTCAGAAGCAGACTGTCCCAACTATTAGCTAATGGACAGCTGTCATACTACCATAGCTTTTGGTCAGGACATATTTAGGACAGAATGACACAACTGAAGTGAAAGTCAATTTTTATTTGGGAGAAGAAGCCCTATGAAGAAAATGGAGGCCTTCTTGATGACAAAGTGTTAATTATCAGAGGACAAAAAAAAAAAAAAAATCTAGCCCCACTTACTGCATGAAGAATTAAGGACATTATGTTTAATCCACACCTTATTTATCTTCCATTCTACTCTTTAGGAAATAACTGAGAATGTAAAAATAAGGGAAAATCTAAATTAGAAGCTGGAAAAAGAAAATTATTCAAATACTGGCATCTTTGGAAGCTTTCTTCTATACATAGCTCTGATGGCACATTAAATTAGGGCCAGCTTGAAAGTGACCTGTCAGAGAAGTGGTATAGCTTCTCATTATGATGTGACAAAGATTCTAGACTCAAAGTCATCCACACTTCAGTGGTCAAGACTGAACGTTGATTTTGATTTTTACTCTCACTGAGAAAGTCCTATTTGAATTCTTAGTCACTGTGTGTTGTGATGACCATAGAACTCAAGATTATAGGCATTTGTAAACAAACAAACAAACAAACAAACAATTCCCTGATCCAAAGGCAGATAGATATTAAATTCTTACTTAAATGTGAAATGACATGGTTTCTGTTAGAAAATAAGTAAATGAGGATGAGCTGGTAATAGAAGAGATGGGAGTAAACATCAGTTGGATTAGAAAGGAAAAATAGAGAGGTAGCTATGATAAAGAATATTCCGAAATAGAGCAGAAATGATCACAATTTCTTTTAAAGATTTTATTTAGTTATTTTTCAGAGAGAGAGAGCACAGGCAGACAGAGAGGCAGGCAGAGGCAGAGGGAGAAGCAGGCTCCCTGCCGAGCAAGGAGCCCGATGTGGGACTCGATCCCAGGATGCTGGGATCATGACCTGAGCCGAAGGCAGCTGCTTAACCAACTGAGCCACCCAGGCATCCCTGGAAATGATCACAATTTTAAAAGACATTATAAGTAGTCAAATTGCAAAGTCAAATTGTACAGAAAATAAAGTCAAGAGTAAAGATATATTGCCTTTATTTACAGAAACAAGCAATAAGCAAGATTTGGCTAAAAGCTTAGTTTGTGTACACTTGAATTGGATTGTGCCACATAGCTGGTGTTTTAATTTTGGTGTTAACTTGCTCTTCTTGAGGTATTTCTGTCATTATAACTTGATAATAATAGTTAACGTTCATTGACTTACTGTTTCTAGAAAGGGGGCTAACCAATTTAGATAAGTAACTCAATGCTTATAATAACTCTGTGAACTGAGAATCCAAGGAATTCGATACATTGTCCAAAGTGACAAATTCTCACAAGTGTGAGTCCTTAAACACTATGCACTTCCTTTCCTTTTGGAGCATTTGAATCTATGACAAATACACAACATAGACAACATAAATTTGTCTCAGATGGCATAATACATAAATTCTAGCTAGATTTTTCTGAAACAGAAAGCTAGAAATTTCTTATAAACAAAGTCAGGAATTAAAACAAAGTGGGTATGCACAAAACAGGAAATATGTCTCAGAATGGACAAGCATATTCAAGGAAGTCTTGAGAATTAAGAGCTTACTTTGGCTTAGTAAGGAAAACAAAATTATAAGCAACTGAACTATCCAGTCGACTTGATTTCACTACTCATTTGGTACTTCCACGAAAGGACCAGATAGTCTACCTACAGTTAAACACCAATGAGAATTTTTATTCAAATCTGATTCTGTTTTGTTTTGCTACTTTATTTAAATTAAATTAAATTTAATTACCATGTAGTGTATTACTAGCTTCAGAGGTAAAATTTAGTGGTTCATCAATTGCATATAACACTTAGTGCTCATTCCATCAAGTGCTCTCCTTAATATCTATCGCCTAGTTACCTCATCCTCCTATCCATTTCCCCTCCAGCAACATCTCATTCTGTTTTAAGCATGGAGATCTAAGGACGGTCAGATCCATATACAGTTAGCCTATGCCAAGTTGAAAAGTCCTTGGAATCTGAATTACACTTAAAAAATATATATATTTATTTTTGGAGAGGGAGAGTGCACAAACAGGGAGAGTGGCTGGCAGAGGGAGAGGGAGAAGCAAGTTCTCTGCCAGTGGAACTCGATCCCAGGACCCCAGGATCACAACCTGAGCTGAAGGCAGACACTTAACTGGCTGAGTCACCCAGGCACCTGGAATCTGAATTTCTGTCTTTAACAATTCATTTCTTTTGGGGAAGCATTGTCTTTTCCTTGTGGTCTTCTTTTAAATTACGACTAATCTCTGCAACATAACATTTTGTTTTCCTAATAGAATCTTCAGGAAAATAAATTCAGTGCTCAGTTTCTTCCCCGACTTTTATTTATTTCCCTCACTTTTGGAATTCCTGTGCATTTCATTGTGTTTTTAGTTTTATATCAGTTTCCAATATCTATTTTTAACTTGAAATCTCAAATATCTCAAAGTTAACTATAAATGTCTAGACTAATTTGATAATAATCACTTCAGGAGCATTTGGAAAGGCTTACAAGATCCAAATAAAAGTTCACTTGATAAGTAGTAAAAATGATGCGATATTCATTTGTACTCATGGATTTCATCTGTGCTAGTGAGTACAATAAGCAAAATGATTAATTAAAAAAGAAATGAAATGTTAAAACAAGTTGAATATAAATAGAAAATGGTTTTACTTAATGAGGACTTTTTCATTCCTTTTCTTTCAGTAAAAATGTTAAATTATGGTTTAATCTTTTTCTTTAGTATCTAAATATGCTGGACTGTGAAAAACCCAAATTTATTTCCAAGCACCATTAATCCTTAAATGTAAATGCTTTCAGTGGGAAAGTAAAAACATATGACATTTAATGAGGTAGTTCTTAAATCATCAAAGCATTACTTGTTAAGACTATTTGATATAAAGAAAAAAAATCAATCTTTCTTTATTAGCTCTTTTTTTTTCTTTCTTTCTTTTTGCCAGGATGACATACTTTTTTTGGTTTATGTAAAACTTTCCATGAAAAGGATGAATCTTAACTCTAATTTATTTTAGTGTGGGTTGCACACACTATAGACTGAGCTAGGCCCTTATGTCCACATTTGCACAATCCAGGGTCTAGAATGTTCTTTCTTTCTATCCTTTCACTGCCCATCCTCTGAGTTTTACTCCTTTTTTCATCTATCACATTTTGAACACCAGAAAGGTAAAAAATAAAATTTGTTTTTTACTGTTTTTTAATATCTTGCTCTAAAAAATTGATAAAAGATTTAAGATATTAATTAAAAAGAGCCATAGGACAATTGGTATTAGTTATGATCAATCAGCTTTTAATTATTTGTGTCAATCTTGCTTTCCTGAATATTTAAGAAAGCAGAAAGAGTCATTCAAGTTTTAACCCTGCCCTGTAAGACAAGGTTTTGTTCTAAATAAATATGATTAATAAGGGAATACCAGCTAGGGCACAGAAAAGTACTTGTGGAATATTAACATGAATGCTTGTTTGTTTGTTTGTTTGTTTGCAAAAGCAGTCACTGATTGCCGAAGTAGATTCAATTTACACTAGAAGTAATTTTTACTTGCATTTTACCCATATGTTAACAAGTAGATTTGAAAAAATACTGGTTCAAGACCTCAAAATTTGTATGTTTACTTAATTTAAATTGAACTTTAAATTTTAAAATGCCCAGGCAAATGCAAAAGGTAGAATGTACAAATATAGTATTTTCTCACTTTTATAGTGTTCTGTAATGGGTCATTATACCAATGTTAACATTAATCTTATTTTTGCACATTCCACTGTCTTAGCTGCCTTTTTTCCCCTTCTTTCCTAACCTGTGTCACAGGTATGAAATCATCCAAAACATATTTCTGAACTGAGGCCAAAGATAGCTCTTTGAGTAGATTCTCTGTGCCTTTTCCCATATCTGGACATGTCCATTTTCCATCAGGGGGAATAATAACTATGTTCTGTTGTTGCTGCTGCTGCTCCTCTAGTTTGTATTTTTCTTTTCTGTTCATTTACTGTTCATAGTTTTTACAGAAAACAAACTCAACATAAATCTGAAGAAGGCTTATTATGAGGTTTTAATGTTGGCAGAGATGGAGTCAACCATAGCATGTTAGGAGTTTGGAGTAAAAATCCTTATGTATGAGCTTAATCATTACTAGACTTCAGATGGTCATTTGTCTTCAGTTTACTCTTTCCAAAATAAAGGTGTAAAAATAATATCTTTATTATCTATGAATTTTAGCAGTCTATTATATACCATCAAATTAAACTGCCCTTCCCTAAAGAATGTAAACACCTACAAATATTGTAAAATTAATTTTAATCGGTCAACTGTGAGAAGATCCCAAACTAATTTTTCTACTTTCGAAGCCATTTTCAGTACTATTGTAGTGCTTACAAAATAAATTTTCTGTTAGTTTAACCCAATTCTATTTGAGAAATTGAAAAAGTAAACTCTATTCTGCTGAGAAATTCCTTTGTTTAACAAATCCATGATATTTTAGCTATACATTTCTCTCCTCAGTGATTTGAGATTATGTTGGAGACATTTCTGCTTACCATTTTAGGATCAGTATGTGTGACCATATAAACTTTATAATCAGTGTAATATTTAAATTTTAAAAAATACCGTATTAGCATGACTAAATATTGGAAAAATAATTTCCAGTGCTAAGTGATGCTGGAGAATCCATAAAATTCCATGTTTAAAAAGCTATTAATTCGGGGCACCTGGGTGGCTCAGTGGGTTAAGCCTCTGCCTTCGGCTCAGGTCATGATCCCAGCGTCCTTGGATTGAGCCCCACATCGGGCTCTCTGCTTAGCGGGGAGCCTGCTTCCTCCTCTCTCTCTGCCTGCCTCTCTGCCTACTTGTGATCTCTGTCTGTCAAATAAACAAATAAAATAAAAAAAATCTTAAAAAAAAGCTATTAATTCTTTTTGGATGGATAATTTTGGATTTTACTGAGCTTATTTTCAATCAAAACCCAAGTACAAGACCATCTCAGTGGAATTCTATCTGCTATAACACAATCTACCTTATGACTACTTTTACATGAGGAAACATGTGTCACACATAGTTAAATTCTATAAATTATGAAACAAAGGTAACTGTGAAGAGTATATAATTATGACAACGATCTGGAAGTCATATAAGAGTAACTAACTTATGTGATGATATCATAGTTCCTAATCTGAGGGTATCTCAGAGAATATTATTTAAAAATCTTATATCCCAAGGTGCCTGGGTGGCTCAGTCAGTTGAGCGTCTGCCTTTTACTCAAATCATGATCCCAGGGTCCTGGAATGGAGCCCCACATCCAGCTCTCTGCCTAGTGGGGAGTTTGTTTCTCCCTCTCCCTCTCCCTTTGTATTTTCCCTCTCTCTTTCTCTCTCAAATAAATAAATAAATAAAATCTTAAAAAAAATCTTATAGCCTAACTAGGTATTGATAAAATACAACTTACACTATGAAAATGGGTGTCAAAATTTGGGGTTATTTCTCTTGAAAATTAGTTATTTAGAGAACTTTTTATGTTTAGATGATGGAACTGCAGAAGTTCTAGGAATTAAAAATGGCAATTTTATAAGTAACTTTAGAAACCAGCATAACATATCTGGAAATAAGAATATTACATTTAAGCCTATGTACCTAAATAAAAAATAACAAGACATGTTTTTGTGGAATCAGCCTGCTTTAGTCAGATTTCATAATCTATAACTGTTTTAGCCAAGTGAAACTAAATCATGCTGGTTTTTAAAAATATGGGTAGTCTGGAAAATTCTTTGAGGAGGCATCCAGATAATATATTTATTTATATTTTATTTTATTTTATTTTTTCAGTGTTCCAGGATTCATTGTTTATGCACCACATTACCTTTTTTAAATTTATCACTACCTAATATAATCTCTTGCATTGACATGGGTTTTCTTTCTTTTTAAATATTTTATTTATTTATTTGACAGAAAGGGATACAGTGAGAGAGGGAATACAAGCAGGGGGAGTTGGGAAGGGAGAAGCAGACTCCCTGCTGAACAAGGAAAAACCTGATGTGGGGTTTGATCCCAGAACCCTGGGATAATGATCTGAGCCAAAAAGCAGATGCTTATTTCGATAAGATAATACACTCTAGTTCCATCCATGTCATCGCAAATGGTAAGATTTCATTTCTTTTGATGGCTGCATAGTATTCCATTGTATATATATGCATGGAGAAATGCTTTAGAATGTCAACTTTTGAAAAGTAGATTGAAATTTGGTTTTCAGTTTGCATTAAAAATTACTTTTTTGTAACACCAAAAAAAAAAAAAAAAAAAAAAAGCAGATGCTTAACAACTGAGCCACCCAGGTGCTCCCACATGGATTTCTTTATTGACAGGTTATGTTTGCCTGGCTTTGGCCCATACACAAATATCAGTGTTTCCTTTAAGAAGAAAAATGAGAAATTAAAAGAAAGATTGTTTTGCTCTCTTGCTGAGCCCAATTTAATGGGTATCAGTAAAATAACCACATAACTATATTAATTATAAAATCATATATAATCTGAGGCAAGACAACAACTTAGTTGGATTCCAAAGATTAGAAACTACAGAATCCTTGGAAAATGTCCTGATTTTGTTTGGTGATAAATTAATGAAATATTCCCAAATATTAGGGTATTACTTAGTTCAGTGAATACAAATCTATGATGAAGAATAAAGTAAAACATCTCTATTGAATTCCAATTATGTGAACTAAATAATTCAGCTCTTCTTTTTTTAAAAAAAATATTTTATTTATTTGACAGACAGAGATCACAAGTAGGCAGAGAGGCAGGCAGAGAGAAGAGAGAGAGGGGGAAGCAGGCTCCCTGCTGAGCAGAGAGCCCGATGCGGGGCTCGATCCCAGGACCCCGGGACCACGACCTGAGCTGAAGGCAGAGGCCCCAACCCACTGAGCCACCCAGGCGCCCCTCAGCTCTTCTAAGTTAAAAGTTTTTAATGGGTAAAGATTTACCATTTGTTTACATTTATTCACAATCTACCATGTGTCAGATAATGGCAGTCCCCTGTATGCAAAAGTGAGTAAGACTAAGTCTTTGCTCTCAGTCTTTGGAGATACAGGATTCTTTTTCTTTTCCTGAACACTTATCCCTTAATTATGATAATAACAATAACAGTAAGGACAATTGCAACTATAGCAGAAGGAGCAATATTTTCAGTCCATCTCTCACTTGTGTGACAAAGCTATGTTTATTTTAATGTGTAGGTGTGTACACACAGGTGTGTATGCATATAAAATTCAAGGAACTGACTTGAATTTTAATTTTCACGGTCTGGTTCCTAGTAATAGATCTGTAAAGGAAAAAAAAATAAAAAACAACAACCAGCAAATTCTGGGAAACCCTGAGCAAGTTACTTGAGCTCCATGTTTCTGCTTTTTGCTTAATGATGATTCCTTTAATAATAGTTCTCAAAGATCCTGTCCTTTAGATGTGCTTGCCCACTATGCTCTGTTGATGTCTTAAGGTCAATCTCTAATATCTTTATTGCAAGAATTCAAAGAAAGAGAAGGCCTTTGTGGACTAAGTTGGAAAACTACCCCAAGAACAGCAGATAGGTTTCATCACTTTGCTTCAGTATAAATTAAAACAGATTGTGTTTTCTTCACACCCCCAAAAGAAAATGTTATTACTTAGCAATTCCAGTCACATCTCTCTTTCAAGATATTCCTTGAAAGTCCCAGAAAAATTGTAAATGAAATTCATAAAGAGGGGAAAACACAGTTATTAGGCGGGTATACATCAGCATGTGGGCAGGATTTAGCAGAGTTCCTTTTTCCTATTGAAGAACTGATCAGACGACTTGACAGCTGGAGTTTACATGATTGTTGTACAATAAAACAGAATTACAGTTACCTTTTGCTGCGTTACAAATGCCAAGTGCAATTTTGAATACTTCTTCACTTGCATAAAAATATGTTCTCTTCATAAAAAGAAAGAATAGATACAACTTAGAAGTGGGTATGTTTCTACAAAATCCAACATGTATAAAAAATTAAAGAGAAATTAAACCTATGACATATAATTAAAAAGGAAAGGAAAAACCTATTGAAGTTTAATGGCTGGGTTGTAAGAGAAGCCACACACAACATAGTTGGCCCTCTGAGGTCTGAGGTAAATGGATTGCAGGATGTGTCATTGGAGCTCAGCTGTGAACACTGTGATTTTTTGAGAAAAAAAGGATTGAATGCACATCTCTTTGTTGAAACTCTCTCAGAAATCCTAACGAATCTGACCATTTTAGATGCCAAAGATGGCATTAAGAAGTGCAAAATATCAAATAGATGTAATACCCAAAATATATAATATAATTAAATCACAACCGTTGCTTAATTTTTCTTTTACTCTTTTGTATTAAATTCTTCTTTTTTTGGGTGAATGAAGAGTCAAGTAAATTTCCTCCATTTTTATGGGGCTATAATGACATGATTTGGAATTTTAGGAATTGTGAGTAGGATCAATACTTTTAGTTCAAACAAAAATTGAGCTTAAAATTTAGTTTTTGTTTTTCCTGGGCTCTCAATTGTCCCAGTGTAGTTCTGGTGTACTAGAACCTCTTTATAATTAAGGCATATTGAATTCAAGAATATAGTAATAAGTAACTCAATCTTTTCAGCACTTTTAATAATATAAGTACTCTCACATTTATCCATTTATTAATACAATATTTTATTGTAGCACCTACTACAAACCAAACACTGTTTTAGGTCTTAAGGGTACTATAGTAAATAAAACTTAAACATATTGATTATATTTTATAGGACGAGATAGAAAGTTTTTTAAAAGACAGATGAGAAGATAGTGAATTAATTATATTCATGGGAAAAATAATTCAGGGGGGGACATGAAGTGTTAAGAGTTGGAGTTGAAATTTTAGATTAGATGACTAGTCACTGAGGAGATGACTTTTGAGTAAATATCTGAAGGCATTGGAGCTAGCCACTTGGGTATTTATTGGTAGGGCATTCAAGACAGTGGAATAGCATGTGTTAAGGGCTTGAGGTAGAAGTGTACCTAGAGTGTTTGAGGAAAAGAATACCTGTCTGTTTGAGGGTGAACAGAGTCAAGTAGAGGGCAATAAGGGAGATGTTCATGAATGTAGCATAAACCAGACTCTAAGGGCTTGTGATGAATGGTAAAGACTTCGGCTTTTACTTTGGAAAAGACAGGAAGTCTACCTCATTTGTCTTACATTGCAAACTTCTTCTATGAGGGACTAAATATGTAGGTTTTGTAGACAGATAGTCTTTGTCACAACCTCCAACTCTGAAGTTGCAGTATAAAAACAGCCAGAGATAATACAAAAAATATGAAAGAATGTGGCTGTGTTATAATAAAACTTTAACTACAAAAAAGCAAGATGACAGAATAAGAAGTTATAGGTCCTCAATTAATGGCAACAGATGAACAAGAATACCTCTGTGAGAACTCTAGGGACCAAATGAGAAGCTACAACAGTCAGGACATATAAAACCAAGAGGAGAGTCTAGTGAAAAAGGTAAGAAAATTTGCAGCATTTGTTACATGGCTCTGCCCCTTGCCCTTGCAGCCTAATGCATAGAAACTCAGAGGAAAGCCTGCATAGGGCTCCCTCCTTAGGACAAGAACAATAGAATAGACCATGTATCCAGCATTCTTGTTCTTGAGGGATGCTTAAGGGACTGGTTTCCATCTTACCTGATTCAGAGCATTGATGGAACCAGCACTGCAGTTTGGAAGCCACTGAAAACAAATGTAAGTATGATGCATATTAAAATTGCTGTTCTTCACATGGAGACCATGGGGAGCAAGGTGTGAGTGAAAGTTTCAGAGGTCCTAGAATCTCCAGCTAGGGTGATTGGTGAAGGTCTTCTCCTACACACTTGGTACAAAAACAATGTTTTGTTTTGTTTTAATTCCTAAATTTCAACAGAAGATCACAAGACAGAGAAAGAAATAGGTTAGCATGGTGTAATCAAAGAAACAAAATAAAACTCTAGAAACTGACTCTAAAGAAACATACCTGCCAAAGAATTTAAAATAAAGATATTCATAAAGATATTCAATATCTAAAAGAGAACAGAAATGGACAACTAAAAAATAAAATCAAGGAATAATGAAGGAATAAAATGAAAATATCAACAAAAGATAGCAACTATATAAAAGAACCAAAAAGAAATTCTGGAATGAAAAATAGAATAACTGAATTGAAAAATTTATTAGAAGGATACAACATCAGACTTCAGAGGCAGAAGAAAAGAAAGAATCAGTGAACCTGAAGATAGTTCATTTGAAATAATCAAATCAGAAGATGGAAAAAAAATGAGAAAAAGCAAAGAGACCTAAGAGACTTACCAAGATAACCTATATGCAGAATGCGGGAACTTCAGAAGAGGAAAAGGGCAAAGAGCTTATGTGAAGAAATAACTACCCAAACTTCACAAATCTGAAGAGATGGATTCAGAAGCTCAAAGTACTCCAAGAAGAAAAAAAATCCAAAGAGGACCATACTGAAACATTATAATTAAACTGTCTAAAGTCAAAATACAAAGCATCAAGAGAAAGCAGTTTATCATATACAAGTGAACTCTTATAAGACTATCAGTGGATTTCTCAATAGAAACCTTACAGGGCAATAGGAAATAGAATGATATAGTCAAAGTACTGAAAGAAAAAAAATACCTATCAATGTATCTGGCAAAACTGTCTTTAAAAATGAAGGAAAAAAATGAAGGAAATTGAATACTTTCTCAGATAAACAAAGACTGAGATAGTTTATTACCACTAGAACTTTCTATGATAAATACTAAAGGATATCCTTTAATTTGAAATGAAATGATAGTAGACAGCAATGCAGAGATGAATAGAAATTTAAGGTTCTCTAGGAAAGTACAATTTAATTGGGCAAGCCACATTCCAGCTGTGCAATAGTCAGAAGTGACTAGTATCTACCATTTGGAGAACATAGCTCTAAAGGTTAGAAAACATGATTTTCTTTCTTTTTCTTTCAGTTGTCTAGCACTGAAACTGCATTTTCATAAAGTACACTGTACTGAGAATTATGACATCACAATAAATCCAAATTAACTCAGTGTCTCTCAGGCAAATTAAAGAATAATAATAAAAAAAGCAGTAGAGAGGCCTGGCCTAAGAGCAGTAGTTTGCCAACCCTCTTTTCAGTTATGTTTGTGATTTCATTTAGATGAAATGACTGAGTCCTAACCATATAAGAAACATTCTACAAGTAACCTAACAAGTTGCAAATGCTATTGGGCTTAAAATTCAGGTTGGTATGATTCCAAATTCTTTCACCTACATTATGTTACCTTCATAAAGACCTCTTGGTTTTGTAGACCAGTGGTTCTCAAAGTGTGGTCTATGAAACACATTCAGTGGTCCAATAAGGTAAAAAAAAAATCCTTGTAATAATACAATATCTTTCACTTGATCACATTTGCAATGATGATATAAAAGCTTTGCAGAGGAAGGGAGATGTGAACTTGCTCGTACCTAAGCACAATTCAGGGCACCAGCCCATATTGTACTAGTACTTACTGCATTTTTCACCACCACATAGTCACAGGAACATTAAAAGCCAGTTTTACTTAAGAATGCCCTTGATGCAGTAGTAACAATGGTAAATTTTATAAAATCTCAACCCTTGAGTGTATGTCTTCATAATTCCATGTAACCAAATGGAAAGTACTCAGAAAGTATATAAGGTGTCTATGACAGAATGGTGGTTTTCTCCAGGAAATGCACTTGAGTGACTGAGTTGTAAGCTGAACTAGCCATTTTTTTTTGAATGGAATACCATTTTATTTGAAAGAATGACTTGCACACTAAGGTTATGTTTGTTTATTTTTTAGAGGTAGAATTTATTTTCAGTTTTATTGACACATAAAATTGTAAGATACTTAACATATGTGATGATTTGATATATATGTATACATTGTGAAAGGATTCCCTCCATCAAGTAAATTAGTGCATTTGTCACCTCACATTTAATTTGGATATCTGGCTGACATTATTCAGAAAAAGAAGAAAGTGTGCCCATTATTTCAAGAAAGTAGCTGACTGTATTTGTGGCCAGTGACAAAATAAGAGCTTTCAAGTTAAAATTATAATTTTGGAAAATTTATATCTGCCACTGTGAGCTTGATAGCTTTCTGATATTTAAAGACTATCTTGATGAGATCATTGGCAAAATTAACCAATGTAATTTTTATATATTAAATAGTGTATTATCTCAACATTTGCAAAATCTATGAAAATTAGCAAACCAATATTTTCCAAATTACTAATGTGTGATGTTACAAAATCATGAGAGAATTAAAAGATTCCTTCAAAGCATAAGACAAACTATTGGATTTAATGTAAGAGAGGATAGAAGCTGATTGAAAGGGTTTCAGATCTAGGTGTGCCTGGGTTGCTCAGTCTGTCAAGCATCTGCTTTCAGCCGGGGCCCTGATCCCTAGGTCCTGGAATCAAGCCCCATGTCACGCTCTCCACTCAGAAGGGAGCCTGCTTCTCCCTCTTCCTTTGTGTTCCACGACCCCTACTTGTTCTCTTCCCCCCACCCACCTCATCAAAGAAATAAATAATCTTAAAAAAAAAAGGATTTCAGATCTACTTTGTAATGAACACTTAAGAAACCACCACTTGTCAAGTTTTGATGCAATATCTAAGAAGAATTTCTATAAAGATTTTTAAGGAGATCATTAAAATACTTCTCCCTTCTTTTTAAAAATATTTTATTTATTTATTTGAGAGAGAGAGTGAGAGAGAGAATGAGAGGTCTGAGGGAGAAGCAGACTCCCCATGGAGCTGGGAGCCCCATGCGGGACTCGACCCCAGGACTCTGGGACCATGACCTGAGCCGAAGGCAGTCACCCAACCCACTGACTCACCCAGGCAGCCCCAATACTTCTCCCTTCTTAAGCTACATATATGTGTGAAGCTGGATTTTTCATATGCTTTAAACAAAAAACAGAACAAAATAAATACAAAAGCAGATATGAAAACTTGTATCTTCTATTAGGCAAGACATTAAGAGATTTGCAAAAGTATAAAACAGTATCATTCTTCTCATGAAGTTTTTTTTCTTTGAAAAATATAGTTATTTTTCATAAAATGTCATTAGTCATAACATGTAATATTTATCATTTTATTAAGTGCAAGGATATAATTCTTGAAAAGTTTCTCCTCCAGTTTCTAATGCTGTAAATATTGCTTGGTATAACCTACATAAACTCAATCTTGTTGTGGTCCTCAAGAATCCTTAAGACTGGTAAAAGGGACCTGAGACCAAAAGTTTGAGAATAACTTCTATAGACAGTTATAGAGGGTATGTGTGCATGTGTGTGTGTGTGAGTGTGTGTATGCTGTATGGTAAATTCTCAATTAACA
>RCUC01044460.1:0-13109 GCA_003697995.1 Taxidea taxus jeffersonii | reverse complement strand
CTGGGTCTGACTTATGTGTCCATCCCCAAGGGCCCACACAGGGCCGGGATGATCAAAGTGATGATGTTGTAATGAGCACTTACTATGTGCCCAGCAGGATTTGTCCATATCCTCATTTGACATGCACTGAGCAGCTCCTGTGTGCTAGGCCCTATGCTAGCTACTTGCTGGGGATGTGCTGTTCCTGCTAATGCGGAAGCGAGGCAGATGGGAAAAGAGCAGAGTGACGGTGCATCAAGGGATTGCTTTAGGCGGAGGGGTCAGGGACAGCCTCTCCCAGGAGGTGTCATTTAACAGAGACCAAAATGATAGGAAGGACAAACCAAAGACTGGGGGAGGACTGTGTCCAGCGGAGGAGACAGTGCGTGCAAAGGCTATGAGAGCAGGACGAGCTCAGGGGGTTGGAGAAATGGAAAGACATGAACCTAGAGGCCAGTGAGCCAGGAAGAGGGGTCCTTGAGGCCTGCCAGGGGTCAGGACCAAATCCCCCGGGGCCTCTGGAGTGTAGCACAAAGAGTTGGAAATAAGCCTCG
This sequence comes from Taxidea taxus jeffersonii, assembly GCA_003697995.1. NCBI lineage: Eukaryota > Metazoa > Chordata > Mammalia > Carnivora > Mustelidae > Taxidea > Taxidea taxus. Next base: position 12,576 of record RCUC01044460.1, on the reverse strand, counting down.
CAAATGTGTTTTCCTTGCCAGTAGGAGGTAACTATTTCATTTAATCTCCACAACTGCCCTTGACTGAAGCCTCTGCCTTCAGCTCAGGTCATGATCCCAGGGTCCTGGGATCGAGTTCTGCATCGGGCTCTCTGCTCAGCGGGGAGCCTGCTTCCCCCTCTCTCTCTGCCTGCCTCTCTGCCTGCTTGTGATCTCTGTCAAAAAAAAAAAAAAAAAAAGCAGGGCTCAAACTCGCGACCCCAAGATCAAGAGTCGCATGCTCTACCAACTGAGCCAGCCAGGGGCCCCCATGGCGAGGATTTAGAGAGTGAAGCCACGGAGAGCAGTAAGAGCTTGAAGGAAGGACCTCATTCAGGTTGGCTGCAGCCTCAGCACACCGCACTGGCTTTAGGGACGAAGACCAGGTCACAGTGGAGCTCTAACGCTACCTGTACCACCTTGGCTGAGGTGCCTCAGTGACAGGCGTCAGGAAAGACGGGTCAGGAGGAGAGAGGAAAGTGAATGCAGCAGGGGCCTCTAAGAGAACAGGTCCAAGTGCAGCCTAGTCAGGGTCAAGGCTTTGGAAACAGTCATCACTTGAGAAGGGAGGGGACCCATGGGGCTGCTCATCTCTCTCCTGGGCTCTGCACAGTCACACTGTCCCCTGGGTTCCACCAGCCTGCTGGGTTCCACTCATGCCTGTCCCTCACCTCGACTCCACACACCGACAGGCCTGATCCTTCAGGACCATGCCTGGCCTCCCCATAAGCCTGAGGTCTGTCTCTTCCACTCGGCCCTGCTCTGCAGGCCGGCTGCAAACCTCTGGTTGCTGTCTTATAAACAGCACAGCCCTGTGTTGGGGGGCTGGTGGTAACAGATGCTAAGGTTTGGGCTCTAGGTTTGGGCATGGGGAGACCTTGGGTGGGGAGGGAGAGAGAGGCAGGAGTCACCCCAGGTAGCCTTTCCTGAGCCCAGGGATGGGTTACAGGCCTCCTTTGTCCATCAAAGGGAGCTCGGGGGTCCTATTACCTTCAAGGCGAGTGTTGGGCTGAACGATGAGCTTCCGAGATTCCTTGCGGAGCAGGACTGTGTCCCTGAGGGTGAGGAAGCACTCAGGGGGCGCATCAGTGACCGCTGCATACCCCTCGTACAGGGCCCGGCCTCCGGCCACATCTCCTGTGGACTTCAACACCTGAGGGAAGGCAGAAGGAATTAGTGCCTATGATGGGCAACCCTCCCCACATCCAGTGGGCTTTGCCAGGGGCCCCAGCTGCTTGGGCCCACCTTGGACAGTATCTGCTCTCTCACCGTTATGATTGTGCTTATTATGGGAGAAATACAGATCAAGGGCTTAGCTCATGGTAAGGGCCTAATAAAGTGAAGCTAATGTTTCTCATTTGATTTTCTCATTTGAACTGGAGACAGAGAAAGCATTACCATCATGCTCTTTAAAAAAAAAAATTTCACATGTACAAAATATGTAGTATATATATATTACGTTATAATATGTAGGTTGTAAAGAATACTTAGGTTATTAAAAAAAAAAAAAAAGACACCTGGGACGCCTGGGTGGCTCAGTTGGTTAAGCGGCTGCCTTCGGCTCAGGTCATGATCCCAGCGTCCTGGGATCGAGTCCCACATCGGGCTCCTTGCTCGGCGGGGAGCCTGCTTCTCCCTCTGCCTCTGTCTGCCTCTCTGTCTGCCTGTGCTCGCTCTCTCTCTCTAACAAATAAATAAATTAAAAAAAAAAAAGACATCCATATAACTAGCACCCAGCTTAAGAATTAGTTCCCTCCTTTTTGTAAATTAAAACAATTTTTTAAATTTTTATTTTTTTAATTAAGTAGGCTCCATGCCCAATGTGGGGCTTGAACTCACAACCCTGACATCAAGAGTCGCATGCTTGGGGCGCTTGGGTGGCTCAGTCTGTTGAGCCTCTGCCTTCGGCTCAGGTCATGATCGCAGAGGCCAAAGATAGAGCCCCGGGGCAGGCTCCCGGCTCAGCAGGGAGTCTGCTTCTCCCTCTGCCCCTCACCCCTGCCCCCAAATAAATCTTAAAAAAAAAAAAGAGGCGCATGCTCTACTGAGTCAGCCAGGCGCCCCAAATTAGCTCCTCCCTTGACTGCATCCTGGGGCTTCCTGTTGGAGGAAATAAACAGTCCTCGATTCTGTGCTTATCATTCCCTTGAGTTCCCTGAATCCTGCTCTGGACCACGTTATTTCAACTTCTGCTGGTGTCCTGTGATGTGCTTTTTCTGCTCACATTACGTGTGCGACTCGTCTGTGTTCGGGCAGGCAGCCCACGGCTGTCCACTGTTGGGCCTGCAAATGCCCCAAGGTGCACCCCTTCCCAGGACAGTGGCTTCTGCTGCAGGCCACTCAGTTCCGCCACAGATACCCCGGGTCCCTCCTGTCGGACAGAAGGGACAGATGCAGGTTTCTCCGGGAGAAGCCGTGGTCTGGAGGTCAGGTGGGCGCTCCATCTTAGGCAAGCCCACGTGTCCATGTCACTCTCCCGAGTTGTTGCACAAGCTGATGCTCCCGGAGGCAGCGGCTGGCGGCCCTCACTGCTCTGGGTGCCAGGCCGCTGCTGGCAGTTCTCTGTGCTTGCCAAGCTGGTGGGAATAAGGCTCATGTGGTTTCAGCTGTGCTTTCCTGATCGTTCAAGAGGCTGAACATCTTCCCAGAAGCTGATGCTTTTTTCATCTTCCTCTTTGGGTCGTGAGTTTTGTTTATTTTTCTGCACGGTTGTCTTTTCTTCCTCACCTATTTTTTTTTTTAAGTTCTTTATATATTTAAATACTAACCTTTTGTTCACACATTATGTGGTAAATATCCTATCCTCGTTTAAGACTTGTCTTCTCACATTCTTTATGGTAACTTTTGATGAATAAATCTACTGTCGTTTGTATTTTTAATTTTATTTATGCATTTATTTATTTTTAAAAGACTTCATTTTTTAAATTTTTTTTGTTTAAAGATTTTATTTATTCATTTGACAGACAGAGATCACAAGTAGGCAGAGAGGCAGGCAGAGAGAGAGAGGAAGAGCCCAATGCGGGACTCGATCCCAGGACCCTGGGATCATGACCTGAGCTGAAGGCAGAGGCTTTAACCCACTGAGCCACCCAGGTGCCCAAAAGACTTTATTTTTAAGTCATCTCTACACCCCACGTGGGGCTTGAACTTACAACCCTGAGATCAAGAGCCACAAGCTCCACTGACGGAGCCAGCTAGGCACTCCGCAAAAAGCTATTTTTGATGTAGCTAAAGGGTCTGATCTCTTCTTTGATGGCTAGTGTTTCTTGTGCTTTGAGAAATGTTCCTTCACTCTGAGGTCCTAAAGATACTCCTCTCTGTTAAAAATTTTGCCCTTTCTATGTAAACTGTTAAGCTCCTGGGATTGTCTTTGTGTATGGTAGAAGGTAGAAATCCAGTCTGTCTCTCCATGAGGATAACAGGTTATCTGAGTACAACTTGCTGAACGGCCCCTCCCTTCTCTACTGGTCTGCAATGTCCCTTCCATCATATACCCAGGTCACTGCTGCTTCTTGGCTCTCTTCCACTGGTCAATTTGTCTATTCCTGCCCCAGGGCCACACGGAACTTAATTATCTTAGGATAAATGTTGGTATCTGGTAGAACGAGTCTCCCAACCTATTTTGCTTCAGGAGTGTCTTGGCTCTTACTGGTGGTCCTTTATGCTTCTGTCTAAATTTCACATCAGCTTGTCAAGTTCCAGAAAAGCCCTCTTGGGACTTGGTTTCTTTTTCTTTTTTTAGTTTCTTTTCTTTCTTTTTTTTCCAATATTTTATTTATTTGAGAGAGAAAGCAGAGTGAGAGAGAGCATTTGAGCAAGGGTAGAGGCAAAGGGAGAGGGAAAAGCAGTGGTGCTCAGTGGGGCTCGATCCCAGGACCCTGGGATCATGACCTGAGCTGAAGGCAGACGTTTAACCCACTGAGCCCCCCAGACACTCCTGCTTTAGGACTTTATTCAACCTTTTGAAACTCACTGATTTCATTGATTTGTTTGTATATTCTTTTGACTCGCTTAGCCACATAATCTGCAAGGTGTTTTATTTCTTCCTTTCTAATGCCTAAACTTTACGATTTGGTCTTGTTTCCTTCCAAAAGCTAAGCCCTTCGGCAAGCTGTTGATCAGAAGTGGAACTAGGGAACATTTTGGTGTCTTTTTCTGATTTTATTTATTTCTTTGTTTGTTTGTTTTTAAAAGATTTTATTTATTTGACAGAGATCACAAGTAGGCAGAGAGGCAGACAGAGAGAGAGAGGAAGGGAAGCAGGCTCCCTGCTGAGCAGAGAGCCTGATGCGGGGCTCGATCCCAGGACCCTGAGACCATGACCCGAGCCGAGGCAGAGGCTTTAATCCACTGAGCCACCCAGGTGCCCCTGTTTTTTTCTGATTTTAAAGGGAATGTTCTAGTGTTTGGACAGATGACAGTTACTATATTTTTCATTTTCTGAGACATTCTTTATCAGTTAAGAAAATTCTTATTGGGGCACCTGGGTGGCTCAAGTCAGTTGATCCTCCGATTTTTGGTTTTCACTCAGGTCATGATCTTGGAATTGAGCCCCAAGGCTCTGCACTCAGTGGGGATTCTGTTTCTTTCCTTTTCCCCTTCCCGCTTTACTTTTTTTTTTTTTTTTTAAGATTTGTTTATTTCATTTTATTTTTAATTTGTATTTATTTAATGCCTCCACCCACCTTCTCACTCTCCTTTCCTCTTGGGGGATCCATTTACGCACCCTAGACTTTTCTGCTCTGGCCCCCACGACTCTTCACCTCTCTTAAATTTTCTAACTTGGTCTCTGTGCTACATGCCGTATACTTTCTTTTATCCTTAGCTGGATCTCAAACCTGTCTAACCTATTTTTAGTTTCAGTGGTGTTACAGTTTATTTCTGGGAGTTCCATTTGGTTCTCTTCCAAATATCTGACATTTTGTCAGATCCCAAGTAAGGTCTGATCCTTACTTGGGCTGCTTGGCAGGTGGCGAAGTAGGACTCCTCCTAGGGCTCCCTCCAGCTAAGCCTCCCGGCTCAGACCCCGGATTACAAGGATTCACCAGAGGGTTGCGGGGGGAACCTCCAGGGGGATAGTTAAAGAGAACATCTCGCCTTCCTCTCTTCCCAAGAGGACTGAGCACACAGAAAATAGTGGAGACACACTCATGAAGCCGGCAGATCGGTTCCCACCAGCTTCAACCGCACAGCTGGTACCCTCGATGCCAGTGGGAGGCAGGACAGGTACAGGGAGGAGGCCTGGCATACTGGAGAGTCATGCTATGTCCAAATGCCAGAATGTGCTGGTTGCTGCTCAGTTTCAGCCCGTTGTTTACATGGGACTTGAGCCTGGTGACCCTGGTGGGAGCCTCTCCTTATAGAAATGCCTTCATCTTCCCTACCTGCGGTCTCCTTGTGCTCTTGGCTTTTGCTAGGGGGCTGATAAGACAAAGAGCCACACGACCAGGGCTTCCATATTCTGTATCTTCCGTAGAGCTACTGCTGAGGTGTCTGTCCTGCTGAATGATTCCTCTTGTACACAGACCCAACTGGTTTAGTCCCTAGAATGGAACGTTCTGGGTTTGTTCAATACTCAGTCGCTGTTCAATATTGGACCGGGATCTGGCAGATTTGACTCCTTCATCTAGTGACTTACTTTTATCATTAACAAACTAGAGCAATTCAAGATAGAAAAGTTGTAAAGATAGAACAGAGTTTGCATATGCCCCTCAGCTAGTTTCTCCTGTTGTTAACACTGTACAAAACTGGTGCATCACTATCAACTAAACTCTATAGGCTTTTTTAGATTTCATTAGTTGTCCCATAATGACCTTTTTCTATTCCAGGTCCAAGACCCATATTGCATTTTGTATCTACTGATTTTTGTTTAAGATTTTATTTATTTATTTGTGAGAGAGAGAGAGTGCAAGCAGGGGGAGGAGCAAAGGGGAAGGGAGAGGGAGAGAACCCCCTGCAGACTCCATGCTGAGTGCAGAGCCCAGTGTGGGGCTCGAGCCCAGAACCATGAGTTCACAACTTGAGCTGAAATCAAGAGTTGGATACTTAACTGACTGAGCCACCCAGGCACTCCTGCAGCTACTGATTTTTTTTTTTAAGATTTTATTTATCTGAGAGAGAGCAGAGCGAAAGAGAGAGCACATGAGTTGGGGAGAGGGGCAGAGAGAGATGGAGAAGCAGACTACCTGCTGAGCAGGGAGCCCGATGCAGGAGTTGATCCCAGGACCCTGGGATCATGACCCAAGCCAAAGACAGAGGCTTAACTGACTGAGCTACCAGGTGCTATTTATTTGACAGAGAGAGAGAGAGCACGAGGAAGCATAAGCAGGAGGAGCTGGAGAGGGAGAAGCAGGCTCCCCGCCAAGCAGGGAGCCCAATGCGGGGCTCGTTCCCAGGACCCTAGATCATGACCTGAGCCAAAGACAGATGCTTAACCAACTGAGCCACCCAGGCACCCCTGATTTTTCTTTTCTTTTTAAAAATTTTATTTACTTATTTTAAAAATATTTTATTTATTTATTTGACAGACAGAGATGACAAGTAGGCAGAGAGGCAGGCAGAGAGAGAGGAGGAAGCAGGCTCCCGGCTGAGCAGAGAGCGTGATGCAGGACTGGATCCCAGGACCCTGGGATCATGACCTGAGCCGAAGGCAGAGGCTTTAACCCACTGAACCACCCAGGCGCCCCCCCCCTTTTTTTTAAAAATATTTTATTTATTTGACAGAGAGAGAGGGAGAGAGAGCAGGCAAACACAGGCAGACAGGGTGGTAGGCAGAGGCAAAGGGAGAAGCAGGCTCTCTGCCGAGCAAGGAGCCTGATGTGGGACTCGATCCCAGGACGCTGGGATCATGACCTGAGCTGAAGGCAGCCGTTTAACCAACTGAGCCCCCCAGGTGTCCCTGATTTTTGTTTTCTAATTTTCTTTTATTTTAATGGCCAAACATTAAAAAATGCCTTAAATCCTTTCTGGAAACAGGTGGGAGTATAATCATGGAACTATTTGCTGAATTGAAGGCTAGGCCTTCTATCAGTTGACAAAGCCAGCAGGGGGTGCCTGATTGGCTCAGTCATTAAGCATCTGCCTTCGGCTCAGGTCATGATTCCAGAGTCATGGGATCGAGCCCCACATTGTGCTCCCTGCTCAGCGGGAAGCCTGCTTCTCCCTCTCCCACTCCCCCTGCTTGTGTTCCCGTTCTTGCTGTATCTCTCTCTGTCAAATAAATAAATAAAATCTTTAAAGCCTCTGCCTTCAGCTCAGGTCATGATCCCAGGGTCCTGGGATGGAGCCCCACATCGGGCTCTCTGCTCGGCAGGGAGCCTGCTTCCCCCTCTCTCTCTGCCTGCCTCTCTGTCTACTTGTGATCTCTATTAAATAAATAAAATCTTAAAAGAAAAGAAAAGAAGAGACGCCTGGGTGGCTCAGTTGGTTAAGCAGCTGCCTTCGGCTCAGGTCATGATCCCAGCGTCCTGGGATCGAGTCCCACATCGGGCTCCTTGCTTGGCAGGGAGCCTGCTTCTCCCTCTGCCTCTGCCTGCCACTCTGTCTGCCTGTGCTCACGCTCTCTCTCTCAAATAAATAAATAAATAAAATCTTAAAAAAAAAAAAAGAAAATAAAAGAAAAGAAAAGCTGGCAGGGCCCAGCTCCAGTGGAACGTCCTGCACAGTAAAAAGTGGGCCTTGGGGCACCTGGGTGGCTCAGTGAGTTAAATCCTCTGCCTTTGGCTCAGGTCATGGTCCCAGGGTCCTGGGATGGAGCCCCACATTGGGCTCTCTGCTTAGCAGGGAGCCTGCTTCCCCCCTCCCCTCTCTGCCTGCCTCTCTGCCTGCTTGTGATCTCTATCAAATAAATAAATAACATCTTAAAAAAAAAAAAAAAGAGTGGGCCGCGAGTGGTTCTCAAACTTTGCTAAATGTTAGACTCACTTGGCAGGCAGCTAAACATGCAGATTCCTGGGTCCTGCTCTCACAATTTCTGAATCAGGTCTGGGGTGGTCCCAGGAATCTGCATCTGTAGGCTGCTTCTGGGTGATGCGGATGCTGCTAGCCCACGGACCACACCTAATGTCATATTGGCTTAGATCCAGAACATTCTATTTGCTCACTATGTTGTGTCATTTGCTTTCTGCCAGGTGAGGAAGGGGATGTATCCCATTTAACAGATGAGATAAGTGGGGCCCAGCAAGGCAAAGCATGTTGCCCTAATTACATGGCTGGCTAATACTGACATCAGAATCCCAAAAGGTTCCGACATGGGAGGGAAGCCAGGGCCAGGCGACCACTGTCCTTCACCTACTAAGCTCCAGGCCTCCTTCTGTCCCTCAACCCACGAATCTCATTCCAGACTTTGAGTTTTCTGTTTCTTCTGCTCTCGGACCTTCTCATAGCTGTTTCCTGCCTGGCACTCAAATTGCAGCTTAAACGCCATCTCCTCCAAGAAGCCTTCCCTGACCACCCAGGCTAAGGAGGCTCTTCATTCTTTTCCCCTCCAATTTTACTTGTTATTGTATCACCAAGTTTTAATGTCTTTACAGCTCTTGTCATGATTTGAAATCATCTCATTCACTTATTGTTTATATGTTCACTACAACATAAGAAACCGCTCATGGCTTATGCTCAGTGCCTGGCACGATAACACTCCTTATACACACTTGTCCGATGAATGAATGAATGAATGAATGAATGGGCTATTGATCAGAAGGCTACGAGGCAGTGCTAGAGGGTGGGGAGACAGGGTGAGGCTGGAGGGCAAAAGAGCTCTGCTTACCTGAAGTTTCCTCAGGAACCGCTCCAGGGCGGGCTTGCCCACAGGCCGGATCTTGTCGCGGTCCAGGCGGACCCGGGCATCTGGGCGCCCATCAGCCCCTGTGGTGGGAGTGACAGTAACAAGTCCCTCGCCAGCCTCCAGCAGGACCCTCAGGATCACAAACCGGGCCTGCATGTGGGCCTGCCAAGAAGAAAAGAATCATTTACATGCTGATAAGATATATCAAGTCTGCTCCAAAGCCTCATATACAGTATGTGCTCATTAATTAATTGTCAATTATTCTTACCACTTCATTCTCCCTCACCCTGTGGGTCTTTTTCTGCTCTATTCCTCTCCCCTTAAATATTTCCTCCCCTCTCTGCTCATGAGGGAAGGCAGGCTGCCCTGGAAAACTGGAAGGCCATTTCCAGGCAGGTCCCAGAGCGCTGTGCTCCCCCTGAGCTCCCCCTTGCCAACCACCATGCCCTTTGCTGCTCTAGAACATCCCCAGATGATAGCAGACACCCACAGGGGGCCCCACAGTCCAGGTCACCAAGCACTCTCTCTTGTACAATCTTGTTTGCATTCAACAGTGGGACTGAATGGGCATCAAGACCCCCAGTTTACAGATGACAAAACATAGCCCCAGAGAGGTAAAGTGACTTGCTCAAGGTCACACAGCTATTAAGGGAGATCGAGGACTCAGATCTAAGTTTCCTGACTCTAAAACATGTGTTCTTTTGATGACACAAGACTGACATAAGACTGATGACAAAAGTTTATCAAAACATACTTGTGTGACTTTTAAGAACATTCCTATTGTTAGGGCGCCTGGGTGGCTCAGTGGGTTAAAGCCTCTGCCTTCGGCTCAGGTCATGATCCCAGGGTCCTGGGATCGAGCCCTGCATCAGGCTCTCTGCTCAGCAAGGAGCCTGCTTCCCCCATCTCTCTCTGCCTGCCTCTCTGCCTGCTTGTGACCTCTCTCTGTCAAATAAATAAAATCTTTAAAAAAACAAACAAAAAAAAGAACATTCCTATTGTTCACCCTATTTCCCAAGTACATCTCGTAAGTGAGCAGCCTCGTCTAACCACTCTGGAGGCAGACTACTTGGATTTGAATCCTGGCTCTGCTACTTACCAGCAAGTTACTTAATGTCTTGGTGCCTCAATTTCCTTATCTCTAGAATGAGAGTAATAATAGCACCTATGTCGTAAGGTTGACATGAGGAGCAAAGAGTTAATTCAGGCAACGTGCTTACAACTGTGTGTGGCACAGAGGAAGTCTGTCACAAGCCAGCTACGAGCAGTCGTGGTAAAATCGGCTGGTCTGGTTTCACCCTCAGAGGTGGGCAGGAAGATTATTACCCCCATTGCACAGAGAGGGACACTGAGGCTCACAATGGTGTGACTTACTCCCATAAGGAGTGGAGTCTGGGATTAAACCCAGTTCATGTGCCTCTTTGGTAGATACGGCTGTCCCATCCCTACACCTAGAATCCTGACATCAGACCCCGCTGCAGGCCTCCCCCCACTGGCTCCCTGCTGGCCCCCACCTGTCTCCAGCTGGAGGTCTCTGGGGTGTAGAACTCCAGAGCGAGCAGCCCAGCCCGAGCCATGTTGAGCCAGTTTACGTAGATCACGTCTTCTGCATCAGTCCCCTCGAAGCCGAAGATCCTGGCGGAGGGACAGGGAAGTGGCAGGGGCAGTCAGAGGCTGCCTGGGTGCTGACCCCCGCCAGTACGCCCTCTGTCCACAAGGGAGGCCCACCCCCCAAGCCTGTTGCCCATACTCCAGCACTTGGGGGTTGAGGCAAAGGTAGAGGCCCACACTTTCAGCCCGGCATTCTTCGTAGCTAGAGGCGATGGTGCTGAACTTGCTGTCCCAGGTCTCCCCGCTCCGGTACCAGCTCTGAATCTGGGAGGGGAGGCCCAGGAAGTAGGCTTAGGAACAGCTGCCACCCCCGCCAAGCCCAGTCCCCCAGCACCACCTCGGCTCCGCCGACACCGCCCTCACCTGCTCTCCCGTCTCTGGGTTGATCACGGTCTCCTGGTCAAAGTTAAATGCTCCTTTCTCGTCCTGCAGAAGTGTCAGGACACGGGGCAAGTGAGGGAAAGGTATCTGCCCCAGCCCAGCACTTCAGCCTGGGGATTCGAGCACCATCCACGTGCTGCAGCTTCCAAACCAGAGTCCTGTGACCCTGGCTGCCCTCCTCCCACCCTCAAGCCACATGAAAACCCAGACCCGGGATCTCCGGACCCCAGATATATGCCAGTGGATGGGCCAGAAAGCTTGGCTGCTGCTCCCCTTCCCACCCCCTCTCCCCTGCGGGCAGAGGCCAGTCTGCGATTCTTTATCTCCAATAAGCATCAGCCTCACTATCCACTCATGTGGCAAGTGTCTTACGCACCACCCATTTATTCCTCACACCCCTGCCCCCCGGAAGGTTCTATTACCCCACTTCACAGAGGAGGAAAATGAGGCTCAGAGACTATGAGCCGCAGCATGGGATCAGAGCACATAACCTCCACGCACACTATCTCTTGACAGTAAACCCATTTCCAAAGGGTTTACTGTGTCGGCAACCCTAGGGCTTTGCTTTTATTCCTCATGATGGCCCATATGGTAGGAGGCAGGGTCCCTGTTTTGCAGATGGGCCAACTGAGGCTCAGGAAGGAGGACTGACTTGTGCAAGGACACAGAGTGGCCACATTTGTCCCCACTTCCCTGTGACTTCAAAGCTTGGACAAGGCTCAGGGCCAAGCTGCTGCTCCCATTAGCTGCTCTCTGAATGGTCCTGACCTCCGGCCCCTCCTGACTCAGTGACGTGCCCCACCTCACAGGGAGCAGACCCAAACAGAACCCCACTCTCTGATACCCCGGCCCCGCCCGCCTCTGGTCACCCCGTCTGGCACGAAGGCTATCTGTCGTCTTTGTATCCCCTGAGTGGGGGCATCACAGGGGCTGCAGCCACTCTGATTGGCTGGCAGGAAGGGGCTGCTCTCGCGAGAAGTGACTCACTCCTTGTTAATACCTGCAAAGGTACAGGTTGCAGGGAATAGTAGTCCCAAGAAAGACCATGCTGCAGCCTCAGGACTGGGAGCGTGCAGACTGCCCTCACAGCCTCCCTGTCCCTGGGGCTACCTGAGTCACACCTCCAGGGCAGGCTTCCTCGGCCTGAACCAAGCCACCCCTCCTGTGCAGGGGACCTCAGCTGGACTGTCCTGCAGGCCCCGTGCCCTTGGGGCTCCTGGGACATCTTGGGGGAGGATGAGATAGGAACTTCACTCCTTTAGGGGCCATCTCCCCCACCTAATCCAAGGCCGGTGAGGGCAAAGATGGTGCCGCTTCCCCCTGGGTGGGGTTGATCATGGGGGAGGGGAGCTGCGGGCGCGTTCTCACCTGCACAAAGAGCTTGCCGCTGCCATGGCCCAGCAGCTCGTGCAGTCCCACCTGCACATCAAAGGAGGGCCCCTTCCAGCGGATGTACAGGTCCTGCCGAGACACGCGGAGGCCCGTGCTGTCTGCCGTCCCACCACAGCCACACGGCCTGCTGACACCCCTACTGCCAAGCTGAGGGCCAGTGGCCTCCTTCCCACCAGGCTCCATGGGGGGCCCCGCTTTGCTCATCGCCTCTTTGCAACAACCTGGAGGAAGGGACCACCTCCACCGTTTGACGGGTGAGCAAACAAGCCAAGTCACAGGGCCACCAGGCCAGGAAGTGGCAGAGCCAGGACGGCAGCCGTGCTCTTTCCTCTCCCCACGCAGGGCCCCGTCTTCCTGTGTCGGCCATTAGTCCAGGCCGGCCCGAACCCTTG